>VZRV01001168.1:1020526-1271665 GCA_013398115.1 Falcunculus frontatus | reverse complement strand
CAGGCCCCCCCCCCCCAAAAATTCTCTGAGTTTTACATGTGGAAATTAAATGGATGCAACCGCTATCATCAAAATGAAGTGCAAGTGGAAAAAATAGGTGTGAAGACAAAAGGCAAGACCTCCCTGGGGGTGAGTTGTGAGTTTATAGTTTGACGTTAAAATTGCTTGAGCATTCTTCATAAGGTAAAGAGCAATAAAATCTCAAAGGCATCTATGGTCCATTCGCAGTAAGCTAAAAGTAGTCCAAGGAACTAGGCATATAAACAGATATATTTTGCAAGTAAAGAAGTAATGAAAACCATTTAGAAGTTAACTTTCTGGTCAGAAAATATTTTCAGCCATTTGACTGAATAAGTAATTGTTTCTCAATTATTGCATCCTGCATTAGGAGTCATCTGCTCTCTTCACATTCCCATACATGCAGCTTCCACAGTAATGTACAAGTTGGAGCAAGAGATTTTCTGCAGAACTCAAAATATCATTCGGTTTTGACCCTTGTGGGTATGTCAGACACTCTGAATATATACTGGAAGCCTTTAACCTAAGAAAACTTATCCTCTTTTACTGATGATACAAACACATGGTATCTGGCATGACAACCCTCTCAGGCAAGAATTAACAGATTTAACAATATGCATATAATCCCCTTAACTACTGTAATTATTCATTTGTGCAAACTAATGTATGAGTAAACACATGTGCAGAGTGAGGACAGCTGTCATTTATTTCTTTAATTTCAAAGCCATAGCCCAAATACTGGGAACAGAGATTTCAGAAGCTCAATTTTCACATTATGAATTGTTCTATATTTTCATAGTCTGGAAAGGAATAAAGCAAATATTTTAGTTTGGGGGGGAGCTGAAATCCATCTGTGACTGGGAAATATAATTGCACTGCCTTACCATCAGAGCAACATCCCCAGAGTCTGTTGTTGGAACTGACAGCAGAGTTGAGCTGATGGTACTTGAAATACACAGAATGACAAACACCACTTGCTTAGTAACTCTACAGCCCATTTACTTATAAGTAATGCTGAAACAAAGTCTAATTCTCACTTTCCCATCTCTCCAGCAAGTATGCACTTTGCTCAGTATCTGACCTGTAAAGATATGAATCTCTCTCGCCGGTTTTTTATCACGCCAGATTTCCTGCCACAATCTTTATCCCATATCCCGTCTCACGAAAATGAAATAGACAAGATACAGAAACAAATGTGATGTCTGGGTCTCATGAGAAACAGGACTAAGAATCACTAAGATAGAGAATTTCCACTACCAGGGGTTATGTTAAGCTGTTGAATGGGATATGTAGCTTTTCACAACAGGTTTGAATGCCCCTGATGAAAGTGATGAACTATTCACTCAACTCTAGCAGTGATGTATCCCAGCATATATCCAAAACATAACCACAGAGTTAGTTGTGTAAAAGCCATGAAGCTAAGGGAACCTCAGACATGTGGAATGCAAATTCTTCACCTCTGATGAGCACCGTATTCTCCTGATTGATTTTAAATGGCTGTATAAGTGTTCTCATACATGTTGAACCTGCATAAAAAAATTAAATAACTCCCAGTGGAATTTTTCTGGTATTACACTCCAAAATTGAGCTTAACTTGAACAACAGTTTAAATACCTGGGGATGTAGTTCATCATAGCATTATTTTAATTTTAATTCTGAACCATAAAAATGTGGGTGACACAGTAATTTTAAAAAGTGTCTCATCTAGGGTATAAGCCAAATTCATTATTCCCAGTATTATCCAACGATTTCCACCAGATATAAAAGTGGTGTGGTGTTTTCAAGTCACTCAAGTACATGCAATTTTTGATTTTAGATTTCTGTCAAAAATGCATAACCAAGCCATCACTTTGAATCTCTTGCCAGAATAGATATTTTTCAACACACCTTTTCTAAAAACCTTGGAAGGAGGAATGCCTTGAACTTTCTCCACTCTTTGTCACTCTTTTAATTTGCTTTATCTCAGTGTCTGGATTTGAACATTAAGGTCTTAAATAGAAGATTACTGCTACTTTCTCCCTATTTCTAATCTGATGTGTCTATGTGTGATTGAGCTCACTAAACCTACTGAAACTTTCGTCTTTCTACTGTTACCGAACTTGGTCAAAATACCTCTTGGTACACTGCATCTCTGGAAAGTAGCTCGTAACCACTTGATCTAAAGCTTATTCCAATTTGAGCAAAACTTGTTATTCTGTTGCTCATTTTAACAACAAATTGATTTTTTTGGTAATTTCATTTAACTTTCATGCTCCAATTCTTATTCTCTATGACACAAATGAAACTGAGCTTTATAAATCAAAAGTGAATATGATAAAGTTCAGAAGTTACCAAAAAAAAATCTGTGATTTAATGCCTGTGAAATTAGAAGCTTGGAAAGAACAATTTAAATCAAAGGCATTTCCTGTACACAGAAACACGAGAGTGTCTGGGTTTCCTTCACTCACTTCCACTCACTTCAGTCATTGATATGTCAATACCTTAATTCAAACTCAGCAGAGCTGATGACAGACTCACCCCACACGGTACTTTCTTCAGCCTTTAACATATAAATCACTTTGTTTTGCTCCCTAAAATCATCCAAACATTTTCACTATGTTGTGTCAACTAATACTAGAAGAGAGGAGAAAACAAAACAAAATAAACAAAGCAAAGCAAAGCAAAACAAAGCAAAACAAAATAAAACAAAAAAAAGAAACAGGTGGGAGGTTAGAAGTGAGTTAGAATATTTTAAACCAGATTGTAATTACTGTCTCAGATTTTCTAACTTTGCTAGCCTGAGCAAAAAAAGGTCATAAGGCTCTCAGCCTTGCCTCTGAGACTACCTTGCTCAAAGTTGGCGGTATACAAAGAATTTTCTACTGTGACCCTACATGAAAAGTAGAATAGGGAGGTCAGTGTGTGAGTGAGTGCAATTTTAAAAGCTTGCAGGGGAGAACATTCATTGAATTTCTAGTCAAAAGCTCATCATTTAACAAGCATTAAACTCAAAGTAAGAATTGCCAGCTGTAGGAAGAACTTAACCCAGTGGTATTCTCTCTCTTCGACAATTAAAGATTTCCCTCTTCAGCCATCTCTCAAGAAGCTGGCACTGCCTGATTCTGATGCAGGAATTGGATTTCCTCCATTATTTAGCTAACTTTCTGAGATGGCTTTAAGAATACAGTCTAATGTAGCTCATTATTTCCTTGAGCTACCCACTGAAATATCGATAAGTAAATGACAGTCTCTGCCACTAATCACAGAATAACACTGATCACTTAGAAAGTGTCTAAATTAGTTGAGACACTATTTAAGACTCTCTGTATACATTGAACATACTGTTTGAAGTAGGGAGACTTGTTTGCTGTTAATTTTTAGGTGCATAAAAAGTAAAAAAACCAAAACAGTGTTGTTGAACCTCAGAGCATTGTTAGATTGACTTAGGAGGTTTTGAGATCATGACTTATAAAAGACTTGGCATGTTACACGCAGCCTTTAATTTAGGAATTTTTAATGGCAAGAGATGAGCCATTTTGCCCCTACTGTATTAGTGGCATCCCAGGACCATGGCCACTTTGATAAAGAAGAAGCAAATAATCCCCCTCCCTTCAGCTGGGAGAGAAGAATAAATATTTCAAGAATTTAGGACTGGAAAGAACCTAAAATTTATGACAATAAGATGTTTCTGAATGCGACTTTATTCAACACTGCAATAGGACTACAACAATTTGTGTCACTTCATGTGCTGTGAGAAGTATCACCTGCCCTGCAGCTGCTATCCAAGATCAGGACAGGACTGACACGAATGCTGCCCTGTACTGTTTGCTCTGTCTAGAGGTCTTGGACATTCCACAAGGTCACAAATTGCACTGGCTGTTTTTCTGTTAGGAAATGAACAATCTCAGTAAAGAATAATTCAAGTGCCTAAAGTTAGTTGCTTAGCACACTTTAGATATCTTGGGGGGGTGGCCTGATCCCAAGAGTGCTCCTGTGTTGCATATGGCAGCTCTATGGTACCGGAGAATTGGGAGAAGTTAAGCTGGAAACACAGGGTGCAGTGTGGGAGAAAATGCTTTTATTTTTGTCTTTGTTTCTCACTATCCTAGTCTATTTAACTTTGCAATAAATTAAATTATTTTTCCTTAAGTCTAGTCTGCTTTGCCTTTGATGGTGATTGGCAAGGGATGTCTCTGTCTTTATCTCAGCCCATGAGCTTTTTCATCTTATTTCCTGCTTCTGCTCTGTTGTGGAGGGGGAGTGAAAAACTGTCTGAGTGGAGGTATGGGAGCCAGCCAAGGTCAGCCCACCCGAGAGGAGGCTGCCTGCCTCAACAGTGAGACCACTTTCCAGCTGTCAGGAGTGTGACAGGGCTCTGCAGAGCTGGTTTATGTTGTTGATCTGGACCACAGAGCCTTGGGGCTGCTGAAAGGGCAATTCTGTTGTGGGAGCAACAGGGCCTGATGTGTCTGTCCTGGTGCACTGGTCCGACACAGCAATAGAGGAATTTGATTATGAAGTACAGAGTAAAGCTGGAAGAGGTGCTCCACCTGTACAGAGCTCTCCAAGTTGGAGCACTAGCCCCAGCCCTGACGTCTTCTCATATTCTTTTATCTGACTCCAGATATGTTTTTCACTGAAGAAAACCTAAGGCAAATGATCTCCATTGCTTGTAATGGCTGGGTTATCTGGTTATCTATCTCAATCACATGGATGATTGTCTACAGTCTCAGGAATATTTAAGCCTCTTTGAAAGCGTTTCCGATGTCTTTGTGAGCAGAAATGCACACACTATTAGTGAAATTGTTGTCTGGCTTGTCTCCTTTCATGTTCCCACTACAACAGGATTTGTAGGTGCTGAAAGAACTTAACCGATATTGGGCTTTTTTTCCCCAATAGTCTACTTGTGGAATTTACAATTTATTTTATCACCGTTATGACTTTATTAATTGCTGAAACAAAAGGACAAATTTCATTGCCACTGGTGGTGGACTGGCATTGTAATCAAATAGCATTTGATTTTTTTAAAAGCTTATTAAACAATAATTGGGCTTTTTAAAGCATTTCTTATCTGTGGCAACCCATCACCTTGTCATATGTGCACAATGGAAGAAACTCCCCAAAGCAGAGAGAGAGCATCAAGTCAGCTCTTTCTGCAATGCTGCGGTGAGCATGGAAAGCCACTACTGAATGTATGAAGAATGAATAGGTATTTTGTTTTTCAAGGCAGGACAGATATCGTTGTGCTCACAGGTCATGTGTGCAAACTGATTCTACCACATACTCTGAGACAGATGTTTTCGGTGACCTTGGGTAAATTTCTTAAATATGCATTTCTAAGTATGTAGACACTTCATGACACACATAGACACTAAATTTAACCTCAAAAATAACATTTCATCTTTATCTGCCTCCTTAGGCTTCTAAACAACTTTCAAAATCTGATCTTAATGTTTTGTGCCACTGTTCACCATCTGGTAAATGATGATAAACACTTTTCTCCCAACTTTTTGGGTTGATAAGGCTATAATCAAGTAAAATCTCCTGTTTTGTATTCAAGGTTTATCTGAGACAAGTGGATAAATTCTGCATGATGCAAACTGATGCTCATCTTCTCCCTTTACCTGCCTTCATCTTAAACTACATCAGTGTTTTTTAGAAACTTGTCTTTTACTGTCTCTTTGTTCCGTTACAGTTCAGCAGTCTGAATTGGGGCTTCAGGAAACTGTAAATTAATCATAGAATTATGGTGATAGAATTAATTCATGTGTACCCTGTGTGCAGGGATGGGAAATTCTATCATTTCTTAGTGTCAGATAATAATAACAATAGTATATAGCAATGAAACAGATTTCATCAGAATAAGTGGCATTGGTGGATTCCTGAATTTGCAGTGCTTGAACAGGGTCTTTCAGCAGATCCAGTGCACCAGAGCACAGGATTTTCATTTTCTTAAGGAGGCACAGAAGGAATTTTTCCTTCTTTTAAAAATGTTTTATATAGAATTCTCTCACACAGATATAAATGGAGTGTCATTGTCACAGAATCATAGAACCATGGAATGGTTTAGGTTGGAAGGGACCTTAAAAGATCATCTAGTTCCAACCCCCATGCCACGGACCAGGACACCCTTCACTAGACCGGGTTGCTCAGAGCTTCATCGAACCGGGAATTAAAAGAAAAAATTATATATCCTTAGCTGAAATAGTACAAAGAGCAGCATGGCATACACCTAACACAGTACTGTGCTATGATAAGGGTCATTAAGTTCAATGTACATTTGCATCCAGGTTAGGCTTCTCATACAGAAGTTGCTGGAAATGACAACTAACCACTCTGTTTTATAGTAAATTACGCCCATTTTTGCGGGTCAGAACAACATCTGACAAGGGAATGACAACTTTTGTGCGGCGCAACAAAGAACCAGGCTGATGGTATCAAAATATTTCAGCAGGCTGGTCTCTAGTGTGGCTGGATTGTGAGCAGTGTGTGACTGGAAAGAATCAAAGAGCAGGTCTGCACTTTGCAATAGGGATAGATGAGAAGATCCCCAAGGAACTGCCCCAGACACCAACTCCTAGCAAACGTTTTGGCTGCACATTGCCTCGTTAGAGAAGTTAAGAAGCAGACCTAATTGTATTAAGTCCAGTCCCTGGCTAACGTTTCTAGAAACTGAGATTTTTGTGGTACAATGCACATCCCTTTCTGCAGTGTCACATCAAATAGCGTGGAGACATCAAAAGATGGTGTTTTACACCATTTGTAAGGAATGGAGCAAGATGCTATGTAAGCTGTGAATTCAGCAGGAAATTTCTATCCTGTGTACAGTATTGAGGGTTGTCTGGGGTTTCATTTCATCCTATTTGGAATAAATGCAAACATTTCTAAGGATTCCCAAAAAAGTCTGCTTTAGCAAGAACTGACAGCTTAATCTTTAGGTTGCTGACTTGAAGGGGCAGCCAGAGAGAGATCATCTGTGATTTTCTTAATGGAAAATGGAAAATTAGGATATTATTTTTAAAGCCTGGAAAGCCTCTCTGACAGCTTCTACCTTCCAATAATTTCTCACTTCTCTAAGACTTCAGAGAAATCCTAAGAATAATTCCCCTTCTTCAGGAAGACAGAACTTTCATTCTAAATACAAGAACATTCTAAATATAAGCAAAACTTTAATTAAATCAGAATGACAAAGGCGGGGGAATGTATCTTTTCTTACTTCTTTAATCGCATTGACTATTTATTTTAAAGGAGCCTTGCCACTGATAAGCCCCACAAAAGGAAACAGGCGGAGAAAAGTATATTAAGTGTTTTTAATGTTCATAACTAGTTTTATTTTCATACAGTTCAAATTTTCCTTGAAGCTGGTAGGGCTACATGTTAGAACTATGGGGGAAAACTATACTGATTTTGTGAACATTATTGGAGACCTCAGTAGAAAAGTGTTACAATTTCTAAATTTTTAAATGGCATAAGCCAATCTCCATGGCCAGCCCTGTGAGAAAAAGCTGAGAAAGTTGTGGTTGTTCAGCCTGGAGAAGAGAAGGCTCTAGGGAAACCTTATTATGGCTTTCCAATTCTTAAAGGGGGCCTACAGGAGAGCTGAAAAGGGACTTTTAACAAGGGCATGTTGCCAAAGGATAAGGGGTAATGGCTGTAAATTGAATTGAGGGTCAATTTAGAATAGTTACAAAGAAGAAATTTTTTAACAGTGGGAGTGGTGAAACACTGGCACAAGCTGCCCAGGGATGTGATGGGTGCCCAGTCCCCGGAAACATCCAAGGTCAGGATGGAAAGGGCTCAGAGCCCCCCAGTCTAGGTGAAGATGCCCCTGTTCACTGCAGGGGGGCAGATGGACCAGATGACCTTTAAAGGTCACTTCCAAACCAAATTATTCTGTGATTTTATGATTCTATGAAGATACTAGAAGTACTCCAGTGAATTCCTCTGTCTTGGTTCGGGGTAGGAGTTTTTTTGAGAAATATAGGATTCCTAATCCTAGATATCCTGACATGTATAATTCATCTTCAGTTTACAGACTGTACAGAAAAAAACCCCAACTTGTCCATCTGACAGATCTAACAACTAAAACAATGCCCTACTTTTTCATGCGGTATCAGTGTTTACTTACAAGAGAAAAGTATATACATTACAAAAACTATCCTGTTTGAGCAATGAGGCTTGAAAACATTCACTGCCAATTTTTCTGTTAAAGCTGCTAACTTTATTAACTTGATAGCATTATCATGGTCATAAAACTGAAGAAAAGATTTTAAAAAAGTGAGCTACAAGTGTAATTAAGGCAATCTTGCTGAATATAAATTTACGGCTTGAAAATGAACTTTCATGTCCCTTCTAAGTCAGAGTTTCTAAGCACTTGTGTGAGTCTCCATGTATATCAGAATAAGAGAGCTCAGGGGCAATTTCTCAGATGTATAAAACCATGTGAACAGAATGTCTATTTCTTATCAAGTTTTGGTGGTTTTTGGGGGGGTAGGGGGTGAGAGTTGACATGTATATTAAAAACAAAGAGTGAAAAATCACTGGTAAGGAATGTTATCAAATCCACTGGTAAGTACTTTGTATCAAAGCTGCAAACTTGATTTTTTTTGATCAGAAAGTTTAGGTAAATAAATGTGCATAGTTGAAGAGCAAACTCATATTTTTTGTTGTTTTTTTAATCTTAAAACCATGCTAAATAAAGATTTACCTGTCTATGTTTTCCTCCTTTTTGAAATCTGGTTTTTATACTATTTCATATAAAATACACAACATTTTCCTACTAGTATTTGACAGCTTCCTCAAAGATTCTTTTACTGCTCTCAATAACACTGTTCAGTAGTGAGTTAGAGGGTCTTGACTACTTGAAGGAAAAATTTCTGAAAGTTTACCCAAACCATTGAAAAGTGAAACTTTAGTCTTTCATTAAAAGCCTTGCAATACCAAGATATTATGTTTGTTTACTTTTAGTACATATGGACTGAACAAGAATGGTTCTCTGCTGTTTTGGGACACTTATTGAGCTGGCTGGCATAACACAAATACTTGGGAAGCCACAAATAATCCAAGTCCATGCTCATTCTGCAGAAAATAGTAGAGGAAAAGACATCGTTCCAGAGTGTTCTGATACCATATGGCAAACAGCATTTTCTGCTGGTATGCGGCACATTTTAACTCCAAGGAATTTGCAATTATATTCAACTAATTAACATCATTTTTTTTGTTACCAAGCTGTCTTTCCTCTTAAAAGGAGAGGAAATTCAATCTCCACCCACTGTGACTACTGTTTTTATTATGTGTGTAACTGTTGGAAGAGGAAAAGGAATTTTAAGGGCTACCTAGTAAATATGTGCACAACATTTATCAAGAGAGGAGATAGAGATAAACTGCCAAGAAAACTTTTATTTAAATTCTCAGTTTCTGACAGATACAGATTTGCTTTTAGGGTCATCAGAGGGCTAGGTACACATACTTAAAAAGAAAACCACCTCAAAGAGCCAGCGTATGAATGTACCTATTAGCAGCCCCCCTTCCCATCCACTGCTGTTGACAATATCCAAGGTCAGCACTGTGTATGTGAATATGTTTGATGTCAACTGCTCTTCAGGTGGTCCTTTCATTTTTTTTTCTCTTGCAAAAGAAAAAAAATCTGGCAAGAGAAACTCCTCTTCCTCAAAAGTATCAAGGAGCAAACTACTCTCCCGGCTCTCGTGTTCTCCTTGTCAGAGGGATATATCAGGCATTTCAGTTGTATTGACGAGCCTAATACTGGTCTGCTCTTGCCATTTCGAACCATGTTAAGAAAAAGATATTTATAGCTGGGATGGATCTTATTGTGGGATACTGTGTACCAACTCCCTGGACTTGTTAAGATGAAGGCAAGAAAAGGTAATAAAGCAATGGAAGAAGGACCTCCACCAAGGCAGGGTGTAAGCACAGGCTTCGTCCCACACAAGTCTCGATTTCCTAGATTTGAACATATTTTAAGTGAGGAAAAGAGTCCTGCAGTAGTTGTACAGGACTGGATACCAGGCATGTTGAGGACTGTGTAACGCCACTGTGGTAAAGAAGGTGGAAAACTTTCCATCCCCTCACCCGTAGGAGTTATCTGACAGCATGGATCAATTTTTCCCACTTTCTAATTGTCTACAGCAAAGTAAACAATGTGACTGTGATATCTGTTTTTTCAGAATAAATACAGAATCTGGAATGTTAAACTTCACTGGCAAGTACATTCATTTTTGTTCTCTTATGCCTTTTTATTATTGTTTCTCACATACAAAATCCCACGTGGCTCCTATTTTCAGAAAAATCAGTTTTGAGCGATGATGTCTCCAGTATGGGCAACTCTCCAAAAAGGAGACTGCCAAGGTCATAGACCCATCTCATCTCACCTAATTAAGGCACTTCGAAGTCAAATATTTGCTGATAAGATCAGTATCCTGGGTTGTCTTTATAGTCAAGGCAGAGAAATAGGCAGCTCCAGAGGACAATTCATCTGTGTTGTATTAGAAACTTATTTTAGGAAGAGAACAATCATACTCTGAAATTGTCTACTTCTGTTCATTGAATTTAAAGCTAGAGTGATAAGCTCCAACATGAAAGTCTAACTACTTGAGCACGTTTACGTAATGTCCCCTGTGTTAGGGATCAGCAATGCTTATTTAGATTACTGAGTCCTTTGTGCTTTATAAGGCTGCCTTAAAAACATCTATTTTCCATTGACCCTTTTGCATTCTCTGGGAACTTGAGAACATGCCATATAATACAGATAATTAAGGGACAAGAATGATTGAACCAAATTAATGAGGTACTTTTACCTGAGGCTAGAACTGAGAGGCTGATGCAGCAGGATCTTGGGAACATATCAGGAGGATTGACAGTTT
This sequence comes from Falcunculus frontatus, assembly GCA_013398115.1. NCBI lineage: Eukaryota > Metazoa > Chordata > Aves > Passeriformes > Falcunculus > Falcunculus frontatus. Next base: position 1,260,785 of record VZRV01001168.1, on the reverse strand, counting down.
CTAAAACCCAGGACTGAAAGTTTCATGCACGTCACTGAACAGCGGTTTCTTCTCACTGTCTGACCTATGTGACACAGGTGATAACACCCATCCGTGTGACAGGTGGTGAGATCAGCACACAGTCCCCCTCAGAGGATCTGTGCTGGGATACAGCACTTGACTGTATTGCTTCAAGGCCCAGGTCAGTGTTTCATCAAACTGCATTGGCCCATGTGAACAAGCTTACTTAAGAGTTTGGGTGACAGGTTTATGCCAATTGTAAATGTGCTCAAGAATGAGCACAGTGAGGACTGCGCTCAAAAACTGAAGAGCCTGAATTCCCAGCTTGTCCAACTCTCAAATACCAAGTCACTGAGGAAGGAAAAGGAAACCTAAGGTCATGTGGTAAAACTGGAAAAGTACAGTCTGATTTTTCTACTTTTCAAATACATCTGCATATGTATTAATACAAATTTTCAAGTGAATTGTAAGAGTTCCTATACTTCAGTCTAACGACAATCTCCCCTCTGCCATAAGCTACAGAGTGCTTTGAGCATCAGCCTGTCACATAGCCCTGCCAGGAGAGAAGTGCTCCTTGGGGAATAATGATATCATTTGGATAATGGACACTGGATGTGATTTCGTATGCTTACTTAGCATGCTGGGTACTGAAAAAGGAGTCTGCACATAGCTCGCTTAAACTATTTATCTGTCTTCATTTGACTCATTAAAATCTCCACAGACTGGCCTAAATCATAATCCCATTATGGTTGGTGGCAAAACGTCCGTGGATCTCACTCTCTCCTTTCCAATTTCACTCTCCATCACTCTTTCTCAGTCTTACCCCTGTCAGCACTTCTGCACTCATGGAAACAGAGCTGAAAGCAGCAGGCTCTTTCTCCCGTTTCACCACTTGATGCGATGCACAGATGGCTTTTCCTTTCACTCCCTCCCTCCTCACACAATTCCAACAGAGTAGTAGGAGGAGGGCTGTATGCTGCCTGCATGCTACAACACTTAAGATGGACTAAGGACAGTCACAGTACCTAAGTTTAAAATGAGCAATTCAGATTTTTTGCTGTGCTGGGACTGTCAGGCCCTAATTCCCTGTAGCATCACAGGAAAGAACCAGTCATAATGGTTAAGTTATGCAGCTCTTGCTGGTGGTCTAAGTATTGCTCCTACCTTGCTCCACAGGCAGTATGAGATGCCAGTCCTTAATAGCCAGAGGTTTGAATTGCTTATTTCTCTTCTGAATTTAGACACTGTAATTGGTGTTTCATTTCACATAGAAGCCAGAATAGGCAGCTAGACCACAGCCCTAAATCACAGTCTGAGCTGTTCATTGCTCTCACAAGGTTATTAGATGCCATAGCAGATGGCCTGAGGCACCAGAGGAGGAACTCCAATTATACCCTCAGGGCCTCTGATTAAACTGACCTCTCATACATTTCATGAGACCCTCACATTACAGTGTGTAACCTCAGGACTGTTTCAGACATATCTGCACACAATTTATTTTTTTCAATGCAGTTTTGCCTTGAATCACTTTGGGCAGATAACAATGTTCCCTCAAATAAGAATAACCTTGTTTCCACTCCAAGCTGACGAAATTTGCTTTAACTTAAATAAAACCAAGAATTAAAACCAAAAAAATTATACGGAAATAGTGAATCCAATATGTGGAAATATTAGTCTGCTTCTATCAGATGTGGAGCTAGTGGGGCTGAGAAGGAAAGAGAGAGGCCATTGGTGCTGGCCAGAACGGTGCATATGCTACTGCTGAATGTCCAAGCTACACCTAAAATTAGGCAGGGGAGTTAACCATGACTGGATCCAGCAGAGTGATAGCTGACATGACTTCGTCATTCTTACTTGTGCGTCTCTTGAGTCATCTATTTCCCTTTAGAGCTGTTCTGCCCTTCATGTCGTAAACTTTGTGTGTATTTAAAAGTTTGCTTTAACGAAGTTAATTTAATAAAGGGGGCAGATAGCTGCTAATTCCTCGGTAAGGAGGGGGTAACTGCAGAATAATATTGAAGCCATTACCCAGCTCTTCAAGTTTTGGTGTAGCTGTGATGACCTTTACATACAATGGAATATAACATTGGAATATGGTTCCTTCTTTGTCTGACACAATAGACTCCTTGGGACAATAATTTTCAAACTGTTACCTGAGCTTTCTAAGGATGCAACAAGCTTGAGTAAAACCATCTCCAGAAAAGTTAGTACTGTTCTCTGGTCCCTAATATTCAAGAAGAAACTTTAACAGGATAGAAGATACATCAAAACCTATGCAGTGCTTTGTCTACTGTCACTGAAGTACAATCCATGACACATAAAATATATTTGAAAAATACCCATTTTCTTCTAATATTTCTGGCAAACAGTTTCTAGTAAATGATCAATATGTTGGTATTTTTAATTGTTAAGACTTTACCTCTAGATTAAATTACTCAAGGAATGGTTTAGACCTGTATAACTCAGTGATAAACACCATATAAAAGATCAGATGAAAGAGGCAAAGGGACAGATATTTTCATTCCGAAAAAAAGCTATGGCTCTTGAATGAAGCAAATATTACACAGAGAACCAAATAGTGCTTGCTTAAGAACACCCTTTTTTTCACCACTGGAATGATTGACCTCAACAAAATTATTAGGATTTGGTCTCAATGATTTCACAGTTCCTCAGTGTTGAGTTGGAAGCTGACTGAAGCACACAGAAAAGTGTATATTAAGCAAATAATTAGGTCTAACTGGGGAATTGCTTTTATATGGCTGATTCCTCAGGCAAACCACCAAGAAGCTTTATGTTAGTTTTAAGTAACAGCTGCACAGAAGAATTATCAGTTTAAATAGGGACTATCGTTAACCTTAACAAGTAAGATCTTGAGCTCAGCTGACTGTCGTGTTCAGAGTATCTTTGAGTACAGCCATAGCCAGGCCATGTTTGATATTGTTTCCATTTTCTGCTTCCTTCTTATCCAATATCCTGACTCTGACACTGGCCGATGCAGGATGCTTGGAAAATAACCCAGCAGAAATCTGTTGTAGACAATGGGTGAGTTTATAGTACAGCTCTGGCATCACCAGCGTTCTTTCTCCTCAAAGCATGCACTGCTGGGAGTGTGGCTTCTCAGGCTGTGTGTACCAGGAGATCATGATTTCTTGACAGAGCTGTTTCCAAACTTGTAGGCACATTCTTTTCAATAGTTTGCTTGTGATGTGGGACAGCTGCAGGGGTGGTAAGTTGGACTAACAATGGCATAGGCATACATCAGATTCTGCTGACCTTTGAACCTCCAAGGATGAGAAGCAGCAGCAGAGACACAAGAAAGGCAACTTGGGACAGCAATATATTTAACTATATTTATAGAATTTGCCAGAATACTTCTGCCCACACCTTAAGAAAAACATATGATTAAACAGAGATTTTTGAAACATTATTTTCTTTTTATTTGAGTAAATGTATGGAACAAGCCAGATGTGGGAATTCAGCACTCCGCACAAGTGTTGGTTCTTATCTTCACCTCCGGGAAGTTTTACCTTGAGTCCGAATAGATGAGAGATGCCTGCAGATGTTGTTTCAAGATGTTTATTTCTTCTTATCTCTAGTTTGTTCTGAGCTCCGGCTGCATGTCTGATGCCAGCCAAAACCAAGCAGGGACTGCCCCGTCTTGGGCCGTCCCTGTCCTTTTTGTACCCTTTCCAAGGTCCAACCATTCTCCACAACGTATTTATTATTTACTATTTTATACCAATTAATTTGCACCTATTCTAGACACGTAATTTCTACCTCTTTTTCATTCTACCAATCATTTTATGCCACAACTACCAGAGAAGATGGAGGAGGAGAAGAAGAAGAAGAACAGGGTAACTCCCAAAATCCTCCATCTTAAACCCTTCATCCTCATACTAAAAATCCTAAAATCTACTTTTTTACCTTGTAAAATACTAAACTACTACTCCTTTTTACACTCTCGTGGTTTGCACTGATTCTTGCAATGTTGGTAACTTTTCCCATGGGCTAAGGTCAAAGATAGTGTTATTCTGAGCTTTTTACCAGGGTCTAGGACCCCCTTGCCGGGGCTCCCGACCATCCAGGACAGCCTGAGGCATGTCCTGACCTCCCAAGACAGCCAGAGGCATACCTTGGACTCCAACAGCCAAAAGCAGTCAAAGGTACAACTGCTATCAAATCCAACTTTTGGACTCAGGTCAAGGTCATCTGGATTTTCTTTCTTCTGCCTTTCGTACTTTCTTTGAAGTCCAGCTAGCCCACTACTATCACAAAAACTCTTCCCTTCTCATATCCAGAAGGAACATCCTTTGTAATCTAGGCTTTTGCTATGTCTTTGGGAGCCTCCTCTACTTTCTAAACCTCTGTCCCAATACCTAGATTCATTATACCTGGGAACTTGCCATGCAACAGACCCTTGCGTCCTGCAGACATTTCGAACACGTTGGCTCTACACAGTTTTAAAAAGCCACATTAAAATGTATCAAAGATGCACATATCAAAATACAGTCATTATGATTAATTACTCTAGATATCCTCTCAGGGCAATTAGATCAGGAGGGCTACTGAACAAACATATTCAGGATGATTCCAATTCCAGAGACAGGACAGTAAGCTACTTGCAATCCTGGCATATATAAATACTATAAATCAAGTAGGCACATGCTGGAAGGCTTTTCAACAAAGACAGAGCTGCATAAAGGCATTTCTTGTAGAATCACTGCCCATAGTAACAATCAGAATTCCCTCATGACTTCTTAAGGTGTTAAAATTTTTCACTTTACAGTTTATCTCAATTGTTAAAGTTAAGAATTATACCACAATTCCTTGAGCTGATTTTAATACAAAGATATCTTTCCTTTTGGGCAGAGCCCCAAAACATAATATATATCCTTAGAATGTAGAAGTCTTTGCTCCCAAGACTGAATAATTTTTGCTATATATACAACCAAAACCCCTCCAACTGTCCTGAGATAACAACATATATGGCTTACTGAGAATCAAGTTTATGAATAAAAAAGTATTAGACTGGCTGGCTCCCAGGATTATTAACTAAAATATGGTTGCTTATCTTTAACTGTAAAGTAGCAATGTATCCCACCATGGCCCATTTCCAGAAGCTATAAACATTTTTCCTACTACATTTGCAGTACAGTTTTCAGGCATCTATTGATAGTTGAAATTCAAAAATATCATTAATTTTCCAGTTAATGTGTTCAACTTCTTCCACATGAAGAGTGCTTAAATAAAATAAAATCAGTGGAATGACCTACTACTGGTCAAGATCTCAGATGAATGTCATTTACTGCTAATATTCTGGCAGTAAAACCGGACTGCAATTACTAAGATCTCTACTTAGAAACAACAAATACTTTGAATTTTGTATGCCTTTATAATTTTCAGGGCTTTTCTATAGAGGAAAAAAACATGTGGCAATCTGCCAGATCTATCCAAGTTATTTGCATATTAACTCTGGAAAATGGAGTCAGTATATCCCTAACTGTAATCTATTTATCTATCTAGAACTGCATATACACATACCAAAGCAAAAGGGTAATACTTTCCATTTACACACAAAAATTCTTATGTCTATTTTCATGGAGTGAAACAGAGCTTGGCAGAACAATTTTTCACTTTATTTTGCTTCAAAATACTTCTTTAGTTGTGCAGAAGGTTTTACGAGCAAAGATTCATCCACAGGTTTTTCCATCTCTCCAGTGACATTTTGTCCTGATTTATGGAGAAATTAAATATCTTCCTAAGGGGTACATACAGGGTCAACCACAAACTTTGAAAGCAGATCTTGCAGCTCTTTTGGTTCATAATGAGGACTAAAGTCAATATCTGATGGGAGTTGATGAGAAAATGCTCTCCTGACATGATACATTCTTCCTCCTTAGTCCACCTGGGTGCACCCAAACTTTCTAAATGTAGCACTCAGGATTTCATGTGAGAATTATACTCCACTCACAGCTGTTAATTCACTGAATCATGGAATGATTTAGAACAGAAAGGTCCTGTGAAGGTCCTCAAGTATGGCCCCTGCTCTAACCAGGGCCACCAGTGATTGCATTGCTCAGACCCTTGTCCAGTTGAGCTTTGACAGTCTCTAAGAATGGAGAGTCCAAGAGTGTTTTAGCTGACCGGTTTCAATTGTTTGTGGGGTTTTTTTTTAATGTTCAGTGAGACATTATATACATCTTATTATAACTTGTATCTGTTGCACTTCATCCACTCTACCTGCAAGCACTTTAGTTTTAACTTCCCACAGTTATCAAAGAAATCTGGTCTGGATCAAAAGAACCCTGAACTGCTGTACATGGTACCTGCATTAGTGATTAAACTGTGCATCTGTAAAGGGCTTTGTTTGGAGAGAGTCAGGACACGACAGGAGGTAAAGCATGCCCTGAGATGTTCACTGTAAACAGCACCTCACTTATTATAGACTCATAAAATCATGAAGGTTGGAAAAGATTTCAAAGATCATCAAGTCCAACCACGGACCAAATACAACCATACCCATGAAACCACACTACCAAGTGCCACGTTGCAACTTGCTACTGTATTCCATCAGCAAGACTGAAAAAGCTGGTGCAGCCCAGTTGAAGTAGCCGATCTCTCCAAAGAACAGACATGTACAGACACAAAAGTGACTGAAAAAACAGACTTAAGCATTCTCAGAAAAAAATAAATGTTTAGTCACATGCATTTTTGTTAACAGTAGTTCCATCTCCACTACAGCAGTAGATGCTGGTATAGGATTGCTAAGACACAGACAGTGTTGTACAGCCTCAACAGGATTGGAGTGAAATTCACTAGGAAACACATCGAGTGACTTGTCCAAACATACAGTTGGAAACATTTCTTTCAGTTAAAAGCCAGTTCTTCAGGACCTTCCTATAGTTGTGGGAACAGGTTAAGGGAGCTGGTGATGATGAGGAGGAATGGTGACGTTTTCACCTAATACTTATCCTCAAAGATAAGAAGATAAGAAAAGGGCTCAGCATTTCCCAGCGGACAGCTCTACAACATTGCACAAGATTTTCACAGGGTAGCATTGAAGTTGAGTTAATGGGCTGAGAATGCCAGATCCTCAGATAGGAAGGAGGTCTGTGCATCCTAGGAGACCACACACAAAGCCTCCATAAGTGTGTACAGGAAAATGACATTACTAATGAATCCTGCAGACAGGAGGAATTTTAAGACTGCAGTATGAAACAATTAATGGAGAAGGCAGCTCTGAAAATACACTAAAGAATAACCTCACAAAATGGAGTCTTGCAGTGTCTAACAGGCTCTAATGACAGCTGAGACATAGAATATGTTGCTGCCTTCAGGAATCACCACCTTCCTTGGATGAAAGGACTGGTTTTAGCTCTGTGCTAATTGCAGGATATCTTCTCACTCCAGAGTGAAGGTGATTATCTCCAAACACAGAATAAGTTGACTAACCCCAGATAAACAATAAGACATTATCTTTCTTTTCCAGGCAACTAATTAAACAGGTTCAAGCTGTAATAATGTGCGTACATAATTTCCACAGCATTGTAGTTACAAAAATTAATGTCAGGTACCAAAATAAGAAGGAATAAGGGATGGATTGTTGAAAGATAATTAGGTAATTATTACCTAAATATCTCGGAAAGGATATTATGTTTGCATTGTAAAAATGCTCAGTTACACATTATCTATTTCTCCCACAAATTTTTGTCATCTCTCTTTTCTTTCTCTGACTTGCTCTAAGTCATTGTGCAATACTTGGACCCCACATCTTTCACTGATTTAGGAATACCAACTTAGTGGGTGCTTTACCAAATGAATTTCAATTTTTTTTCATACATTTGCAAGCCAAAGAGGGAATGTAAAGTTTGGGGTTTTGTGTGTTTAGATTGAAATGTAGTACTCAAAATACCCCTGGAATCCTGGAATGCATTGCCAGGATTCCTCAGCATAGTACAGTGGATACATCCATCCATTAAAGGAGAATGAAGTTAAAGAATGAATAAATATCAAAAATTACTAAATTAACAAATCTACACATTCAAAGACACCATGGATTATGGTCCAAGTCATTGTTTCATCATTGGATACAATGGCTTCTTGAAGGAATAGGGCATCTCTGATCTGTATTTAAAATGAGCCAGGGGCAGGGGAAGTTCTGACCCTGCTTTATAGTCCATGATTTTACTTATTTCAGAAACCACCCTTTTTGTCCTCTCTAATTTTGAATTAATACCTGGCAAACAGGCAGCTGTTCAAAGAACAGTGATCCACAGTAATGATGAAGACATTTGAAACATAGACATACAGTTTTGTAGGAGAAATACCAGTATCCACTTTCCCACATATGTTCAGAAACCTGTCTCTGCAGTACCTTGAAAAGGAAGCAAAGATTTTTCTGTGTGATTACTGTATGTCCTCTCTTATTCAAAAAGGTGATTGTGGCACTCTGTGCTCAGCAGAAGCCAGTCACTATTTCAGGACCTCTTCTGCAAACCACCAGCCCCCAGATTTAAGGGTTACATTGCAAATGCCTCACACCAATAACTGGAAAGCAGGCTTGACAACATCTACCTGAAGAGTTGCTGACTTGAGACAATAAAAATCAGCTTTTAGATTGTTTCTATGAGTACAGGAGTTTCCATATTAAAGTGGCCTAGTGCTAAAGTTTTCAGACTATCTGATGGAAAGTTTTGGAAGCTTGTTGTTACCATCCTTCATCTTCTCAACAATGCAATTTTCCTGCACTTACTATTTTGCTCTAGGAGTTGCAGTGTGTAACAACACCCTGTGAACACTTTGTTCTCATTCTGCCCACTCAACAATCTTTCCACATTTCAGAAACAGCTCAGTGTCTGTCAAAGAGCCTAGTCTGATGCACAGGACTTTTCCTGTGAATGACACTGTAAATGCAGGCAAGAAGGGTGCCAGGTATAAGATTTTGGGAAAACAGTAATGTTTTGGAATAGGTGTGAGCATATGCTGAAGGCATAGCTATACAGACAGAACCATTTTCCCAGTTTAAATTGGTATTGTTCCATCACCTTTGATGGAATTATGTTAGTCTATCGGCAGAAAGCAACTATGTTTCATTTTAGTACAAAAGCATCATCATCTTTTATAAGTCTTGGAGTCTGCAAGTGCAACTGTGTACATTAAAGAGATGATTGTGACCAAGCAAATCAACAATCAGTATCAAAAATGCATTTTTTACAGTAACAATTGCCAGAGCATTAACAACTTAATTTCTCATTTTCCCCTCACCATGTTAAGTCATTAAATTCTCAGTTCACTTGAATAAGATAATTATACTTGGAAAAATTTTGTTTGGTGCTTCATCTTGATGCATAGAAGCAGCTTCTTATTTTGTGGTTTTGCCAATTAAATAAATATAATGCCAATACATATAAAAGTAATCAGTGAACATGTTTAACTCTTACTTCAAGTTGAGGCTCAAAACTATTTGAATAGCTGTGGGCTTTTTCAGCGTAGCAAAAGTGGATTTGGTGCAGAAGTTACCAAGGCCAGAAAAACTAATCCAAATGACCTTCTCAGAGGGTGGTTTCCATGCCAACCTTCAACTTTTATTGGCTGCATAACTGTTAAAAACTTACGAGATCTAATTTTTTATAATAGCAGAGTAGTTTTTCATCTCATATTCTAAAATTGCTGACCCATTATTGAATATATTTTCAGCAACAAGGCTGCCCTTGGACAAAGCCTTGACAATTTCAGCTTCAAAAAGTTTTGGAATAGAAACTATTACGCAATCTGAGTTATAATAAGCATCATTATTCCCTCTAAAGCTTCATCTTAACTAATTTTCTTGTGGCCAGTAGGGGTTAGGTATTACTAGGTCCTGTAAGCAAAGAGATTTAGAAAGAGGAAGGAGAAGTAGCTACCACTTTATGTCCCAAATCCACAAAGGCTATGTGGTACCCGTCGCTTAGTGTAGTTGCTGGGAATTATGTGCCTAAATTATTTTGAGTCACATGTACTTGAATACAAATTTAGATCAAAAGTCCCACATAATCCTCAAGGTCTCTACATTTCTGGAAGTCTAAGAAGTGCCCAGTTGGAGGAAGAATTCAAAACCAGATGTGTCATATTAGTCTTTTGTCAAGAAATAATAAATTCTGTAGTGGATGTCCCTCGATATTTCTTGCTAAAGGTACTGTGAAATGGAGCAGAGCAGAGGACATGAAGAAGGACATGAAGCCTTCCACACCCCAGAAGAATGAACAAATCACTAGGCCTCTTGGTTTTAAGGAAAGTCGGAGGGAAGGAAATAATTTGGTTTGAGAACCAAAGTGCAGGAAAAAAATTTCCAATGTATCAGAAACTCCTAAAGCCAGTGAGAGATTTGGTGAGGAAGACTACTAGATCACTGCAATGCTAGGACTTAGTCACTCTTCTGGTTGTAACTGTCTTTGGACAATTTATCAATTTTATATCTTCTCTGTCAGTACGGTTTTTGAATGAGAGCTTCTTGTTCAAAAATCATGACATTTTCTTCAGGAATAAATATACTAACATGGAAGAAATTTCTGCTGACAGTGAGAAAAAGAGCTCTACCAGTCCTGATCAGAAGCTAACCTGGGGCTTGGGGCACTCATCCAATACAGAGCAAAGTACGCTTTGATATTTCAAAACAATTCTGAAACAGAGGGGAAACTTGAATACTTCTCCAGTTAGAAATCATGAAAGACATATGTAAAATGAGCCCTTTCTCAAACCACAGTAAGCTTTTCTTTTCATTTTAAGTGATAAAATTATTTAAAACTGAACCGCATTATTCTATTTTATTTTCTTCTCTTTACACCCTCAGCATCATATTCTCAATCCATCAGTACCTGATCATCATTGCAGCAAGCCTCTTGTTTTGTCCCAAGTTGCACTTCTTGGAAAATCATGCTATTTTTCTCCAGGTCCCTGGTTCCTTTTCAAATTTAAATCATATGTTAAATTTCCTCTCTCTTTATGATCTGACCTCTCATTCCTGTCCTCTTCTGCCCTCCCATTTTATTGAGACAACTTTGTTCTCAGAATTACTTAATTGGTTATTGACTGTTGTGGAAACACTGAAGCTTTGTGATTAATTGATCACACCATTTATACCATACTGGCAAGTTCTCTTGTGCCACACAAGACCAGGATTTCTGTTTTCATCACTTAAAAAGATGATAAATAAAACCAGAACCACTCAGTGCTCCTGTTTAACTTATCCATAGATGTTATTTCAAATAAGCTGTGTTTCACATGCATCAGACAACATTTCAAGAGATACTTGATATTCTTCAGCCTTGCTCCTCTACCACAGTCATGTATTGTACATTGATAGCTGTACAAAGCTATCAGCAATTTGAAGAGTCCTATGGCAACAGTGGGGCAATCCTATAACAAAAAAAAAGGATTCTTCCAAAGAAATGGTGCTTGAAGCATTCGGCACCTTGCCTGTGTGTAACCATCCATGGTTGGCGCTCCTCGCCCCAAAAAACTGGCGTGCCCCTGTGTGTGCAGGCATCGTGCCATCCTAGCAGATGGGCTCAAGTACAGGCAGCCAAGAGACCATCTATGAACATCAAATGTGTTTTCTGAGATCATAGTTCACAGCCAAGAATATCTCAATGGTTAGCTGCTTTGTCAGCATAGGCAAGGAGAAAACCAAGCCAAGGAGAGGCAAGGTCCCTCAAAAAGTCACCCATTTTGAAAATGGCAAAACTTACAGTCCAAAGGAGTCAAAGTGAGTCTCCCCCAACAATTTCTTGTATTCAGATACAAAATCTGCGTACAAGGAGTTGAACAGGAGTCTCACTGTAGCAAACCTTTTGGAATTCAGCAAATTTGCTGCTAAATTGCAATAGGACCCTCCAAGACACTTAACTCAGTGGTCATCAGCTCAGAGGACATCCAGCTGAACATCAACACCAGCTTTAGTTATAACAGAACCAGCACTGCAGGACCAAGTCTTTGGAGGAGAAGTCTGGAATTTTCAGTACTTTCAATTGTATTTGCTTGTACAAGGCTATGTTATAGAAATCCACAGTTTATGGTAAACGTGGTTGTCACCCCGTTAGAGTTGTAACAATTTACTGAGGAGCTCTGCTTCTCTCATGTGGGGAAGACTTTGAATCAGGAAAAGAAGAAAGGTATATGGTTTAAGCATCACACTAAACAAGATAAATTGTGTCTTCATGATTTAAGGCGCTTTGCTGAATCAGCACTTGAATGTATATGATCAGTATCACAGCTCACAGGAGTACTGTAAAGATATAAAAGGATGGGATGAATGCCGAATGTATACTGAGTGGGAAAGACGAACAAGAAATATGACAAGAGGAGTTTTTCTTCAGGGATGACATTTGCTTGTTTAAGCTGGACTGTAGCAAATAAACCTCTGAGGTGGAGTGTGTATTGTGCACCAATTCCTGAAATCCTCATTTCGTGTTGTTTTAGGTAATACATAGCTATGCCAGAAAATATTATTGTTCTTCTGAGTCTGTTTTGTCCATTCCATGGCTCCTGGTATGACATGTGAATTGCTTCCAGGATGCTATTTGGGTATGCGTGGAAAGAATTTAAAAAACCTTATCAGGCTACTCGTCTCACCTTTGACAACTAAAAACAGAATTCAGCTTAAACATCTCAAATATATTACCAGGTTTATATACAATATTTTCTCTTTTATTGTTTAAAATTAATTTAAAATGTACTGTAAATGAATTTTGTTTGTATTTTGTAATCAAGCACTCCAAATCACTTCAAAGAAAATTGAAGAGTACAGAAGTGATCTCTATCTCACATTCCTAAAGCATGCCAAGAGAAAAGCAATCCTGCTGTAGTGGTTGAATATGCTCACTCTTATCCCACCCAATCAGATATTAGGCCCACTCTACTGCACATACAAGTCACAGCTATGACATGCAGTCTGCATTATTTCAGTTCATGATATTACAAAATAAAATCACCTATCATCAAAATTTCCTATTAGTTTAAACCACAGTTCTCTCTCTTAGCAATAGCAATCAATCTGGAATAAAACATTGCCCTCTTTTCAACTGGGATACAGTTAATTTTCTTCCTAGTAGCTGGTACAGTGCTGTGTTTAAGATTTAGGATGAGAATAATGTTGATAACTCACCAATGTTTTAGTTGTTGCTGAGCAGTGCTTATTCTGAATCAAGGACTTTTCAGCTTCTCACCCCAGCCCACCAATGAGGAGGCTGGAGAGGCACAAGAAGCAGTGAGGGGCCACAGCCAGAACAGCTGACCCCAACTGGCTGAAGGGATATTCCATAATATATAGTTTCAGGCTGAGGTTGTAAACCGGGGGTAAGCCTTGCTGGGGGCAGCTGTTCGAGAGCTGGTTAACCATCGGTCAGCAGGTGGTGAGCAACTGCACTGTGCATCATTTGTTTTGTATATTTTTATTATTATTATCATAATTGTTGCTGTTGTTATTGCTGTTTTCCTTTCCTGTCCTATTAATCTTTTAATTTCCTGCCTTTATCTCAACACATGGATTTTTTTTTTTTTCTTCCTTCCACTTTTCTCCCCTACCCCACCTGGGGGGAGTGAGTGAGCAGCTGTGTGGGGTTTAGCTACCTGCCAGGATAAACCACAGCAAGTACATTGCTGATTCACCCTTCTGCACCAATTTATAAATTTTTAGCAATCTGGATGTGACTGGTGACTCAACCTCTTCCTTAGCTCCACACCTATGATCACGCAAAATGCCCATGTTCCAGTGAAAAACTGCAAATGACTAACAGCAGCAAAAGACTTACAAGAAAACTGTTTTCTTCTGGAGGACTTCTGAAGTAGGAAATAATGTTCCTTCTATTTATCTAACAAAATTTAAATGGATCATCTCAACCAAATCAAACCATTACATCTGGGCATTTTATGATAAATATAAAAAAGTTGTATTTATAATATTTTGTAATTCATACTACATTTTGCATTCACCTGTCAGTGAGCAGCTAGCAACATTCTTTAGGGATCAGTACTGGAATCATCACTGTTTAATGCCCTCATTAATGACCTGGATAATGGGACAGAGTATACTCTCAGTAAATTTGTGTTTGATACCAAAATTGGAGAGAGCAGCAAGATGGGGCTGCTACTGCTAAGGACCTGGACAGCCTGGAGAAATGAAATAGAAGGAACCTCACGATGTTCAAACAGAGAAAAGTGAAAGGTCTTTCATCCAGGACGGAATATGCTGCTGCAACGTTGTAGGCTGGGATCCAGTCTTCTAGGAAGGAACTCCACAGAGTTTATCCACACAGGGGTCCTGGTGGGTACCAAGCTGAATGCAGGCCAGCACTGCACCATCGCAAAGAGCAAGCCAATAGCCTCTAAGAGATCCAGGTGAGTAATCCTCTACTCATTACCTGGTCATCTGAAGCAGTGTGCTGAGTTCCGGACTTTCCAGTACCACAAAAACTGTGGTAATACTGGAGCAAGAGCAGCCTTCACTCCCCACCACCAAGCTGGACAGGAGTCTGGAGCAGAGAACACACAAGAACAAGCTAAGATTGATGTCCTTGCTCAGCCTGCAGAGAAGGCAGCTCAGGAAATCATGATGAATTCCAGTTAGATACTAGGAAAAATATTTTTCATAGAAACAGCCAAATACCAGAATACTTGGAGGCATTCCAGCTCAATGGGACATGGTCCCTGACACCCTCATCTAATTAGACCTCCTTTGGACAGGAGGTTGGACTAGATGTCCTCCAGAGCTTCCCTTCCAACCTAAAATATTCTTTTCTTTGATAAAATCTGTTTACAGCAGCTACATCCTTTGCCTGGGTACTGACTCCATGCTTAAATTTAGGACTGGTGACACATACCATGTAAACATTTTGAAGACTAAGCTGAGAGGAGGCAAGTGCAGTTTAACAGAAATCAACGCTGGTAGAAATGAAAGCTGTACTATTCCAGGTCTATACTCAAACCGTATTTCAATAACTACTTTGAAAACTAGAGAAATAAGTAGCTTTGGCACTTTATTCCTTAAATAGCTTACAAATACTATTTAAAAAAAAAACCCCAACCAAACCTGTGATTCAATAGCTCCTTTGATGGCAGTATCAAGAGTGAAAGATGGTTTTATAAAGTTGTATTTGTGTGCTTTAAAAATAAATTTTAAAAGGAGAGGAAAAGACCAAAATGCTCAAAGTAAATGTTCAAAAGACAAACAAGGTTCTGCAATTTGGAAGACTGAACTTAAAAAAATACATCTTTTTGTTCTTGATATTTAACTGAAAATGGAGAGTGGAGAATGAAGCATCAAGTACTAAATTGGCTTGGGTGGGTTTTTTCTTGTTTTTCAAAGATTTTTATTACATGAACATGGGGTTTGCCCCTTTTAATCAGGTGTAAGATTTGTCTAATATCTTGTCTTCTATAGTAGCAGCAGATACACGAGAAAAAATTAAACTTTCAAGGCAGTGGTAGAATAAAGCACCCTTCATGTTAGATAGCATATTCCCCTTGTATTAGTGACTGGCCTTAGCCTTGTAGCCAGGAATGTTAATTATGTTAGCTGTACTGTTAATTAGAACAACTCTGTATGTTATTGCAACCCTAGTACACCCCTTCTTCTACAGTGGAGATGTGCAATTTCCTGTGGCAATGAGTTCTTCAGGCTAATTGTACATTTTGTAGATAATTATAATTGTAGATAATTTTGTATTTTATCAGCTTTGACTGTTCTCCATTTTAATTTTATCAGATGCCCTCTTGTTCAAATATTTGAGACAGTCAGAGGAAGAGCTCTTAAATTTACTTAAACAAACCCATGCTCATTCTCATAGTTTTACAACCTCTTTTTTGTTCTTCCATTTTACACAAGATATTCACACTATGTCTGCCTGATTCATCTCAGGCAACAATAGATGAACTTCATCATCCTGTGGTTCACTTTCTATCAGATACAATTCAGCTCTAGTTCAGAAGTTATAGATCTATGGCATAACCTGACCTAACATGTCTTGCAAGCTAATTAGCAAAATCTGCAACAAATGGGCAGACACAGCCCCAGCTGATGAAATCTTAGAAGTTGTAGAACTAAATTAGACTGAGTTCATTCACATTTACAGCAGCAGTCCAAGTTCAGTCAGGGTATAACAAGCCATCCATTACAAACTCCCCAACAACAAATCCTGTATTCAAATTAACTTAATTAACATGACATCGATTAGAAACAACTCACACCTGTTGGACAATTCAGTTTACCAGAGAAGCCCTGCAACTGTGTAAAACATTTTCCTCCTAAAATATTTCTTTTTGACAGGACCCTTAATATTTAGGAAAGCAAAATATTTGTATTTGCTTTCCATGGCAAACATTATTTTTTTAATGAAAGAAACCCACATGTGGTCACTTGAAATTTTGTATTTAGAAATATTGCTGCTGAATCCCTTTGGGGAGATTTAAGGGAGATTCCACCCCCTTCATCTCAGGCAATCCTTTCCAAGCAGCATGTAAAAGTTGTTGATTGAGCTAACGATGTTGCAGTTCAGAAGTGAAAACCATGGATTACACTGATATCTCTATTTGATTAGCAATTGTCCTCATTACCACTTTAGAATACTGTTTCTCTAATAATAATACTAATACATTTGTGTACTATTAAAATAAAAACATAATATAAATATATCAATTATATGTTTATGTGCTAAAACCAACTAAGATAAAGGCAATAGTGACAAAATTCTAGGATCGACAGCTTCAGAACTCCAGATTGGGATATGAGCCTTGGTATGAGCTTCCTGCTAGAGTTATCAAAGCATTTATCTGAAGAACATGGAAGCACAAATTCCTTGGTCATTGTAAGGCCATTCTAAAAGCAGGTCAATGCTTTGCAGAAAATCTGTGATAACTCAATTTTCAACAAGACCTTTTCTTAGAAATATCCTTAAAAGTTTGTTCAAAGAGAAAAAACTATATCATTAAACGTGGTAAACTGTAGAAGTGGATACCTTATACTGACTCCTGTGTATTGCCATGGCACAGATTTTGATAAACTGAAGAGCAGCCATGTTACTATTACAATCAGTAGATGATTATTTGGCCCATTTGAGCAGAAATAGCTGTCACTACACTGAGCACAGTTAAACTACACTGACCAAGGAATACAAAAGGCAGAATGAGTCATATGGTGTGTGCTAGATGTTGAGAAACCAGGTTAATAGGTAGTTTATTTACCCATAATCTGACTGAAAACTAGATAGATCATGCAGGAACAGAAGGCAGAATATTACTTCTCCTGATTTAGGGCAATTTTTGTCATAATCCAGCCTACAGTGAGGAACAATCTGTGAAAAACAGATGTCTTTCACCCTATTTTACTAGTAATTTTTACTAGCAATTTTTTTTGGAACTGATACATCACCAGGAAAGACAAGATTTTTTTATACCTGCTAGAAGGACAAAAACTGAAAGATTAAATCATTTGAATGACTTAGCTGAGAGAAGAAGTGCTAGGGAGGAGTCAACAATAAAGGGCTGTATTGGTCAGTCTGGCACAAACATGTGAAACACCACTAGGCTGTTTAGCCAAATATTCCCATGGGCCAGTCTCTGGGAAGAAGGGTCCCATGGCTTTTCATTCTACCAAGTTCCTGTGGGAGAGGAACTGTTGTCTTGCACACGGGCAGTGGCTCCCAGGTCTCAGTCCCCAGATTTAATGGGCTGCATTTACACCACATGGTGAGACAGCCAGTTCCCAGTGGTTACCACACGCTATGCATTTCCTACGGTTTGAAAGTTTTCCAGAGTAATGTGCTTTTTCAATCAGTTGTTTCATCCTTGTCTTGAGGACCATAGCAGCCAAAGATTGAGATGGAGATAACAGCATTATTTGCAAGGACACAGGAAGGGAATCTCTACTCTTCCCAGCAGGAAAATAAAAGTTGTTTAAGCTATTAGACGAGGATATGAAAGTTCCTGGGATGCCATCATGGCTCTGCAGATACCATTATGAGCTAATTCATTTATAGGCAGAATATCCACCAGGGCTTTCTATTGACCTGGAAAGGCCATGGGATGCAGAGCAGCAAAGGAAAAACCTCCTAGGGCTCTCACAGATGCCTCTAACAGCAGCAAATCAGCCTTCCACATTCAGTGGTTTAAGTTAATCTCTCTCTGGTGCACGTTGTGGTGGGTCAGCTGCACACCCATGACTGATTATCACATTTCAGCTGGAGAAGGGTGTCCTTTCAAACTGCTCTTTTGTTAATCTGATTATACTCTTGCATTTTTCCTGTATTCAACAAAATCACATTAGAACACGTCCGAGGCAAAAAGTCTGCTTTTGTCAGTGGTGAGAGAGTCAAGCACTGAGATTCAGTTTTTAAGGTGATACATTTTTTAATGCTGATAATACAAACTGGAATTACACATGTTAAGGTAATTAAATCTCATGCTTCCAGGAAAAATGTCTCTGTCCTACTGATAGTCCTGGATATATGATTTATTGAACAGATGTATCTGTATCAACACTGCTGAGCACAGAGCAGTGGCTTGATGAATCTATTACGTCCCCTGAAGGGGAAATCACCACTCTTTTGGTCTGTGCTACTCACAAGCTACATTAGCATAACAGATCAGACAGAGCAGAAGGCAACTACTGCTTTGGGAATAGAAGGCCAGGATCACATCCAAACTACAAGGCTTATTAGTGGAACAAGCAAACATCAAATCAGCATCTGCCAGGCCTGATGGGATTCACCATGGGATGCAAAACTGGGGGTCAACATATTCCTTGGCATAGATCAAAAACTCATTAAAGTCAGAGATGTCACCAAAAGACCAGAGGAAATCTAAGTGTGGTGCCAATGTTAAAGTATGAAGAGATGAGAGTAATAGACCAGAAAATTTTACTTCTGTAGCCATAAACATGTTGGAATGAATCTTTCAATAGAGAAAAGGTGGTTATTAAAACAAATCCAAAGGGGCAAAATGATACAGTGGCAACAGCTCAATGTTTGCCATGTCAATAACAAAGGATCAGCTATGACCCTGTGTTTTCATTTTGCTCCACGGAGTTGACTATAGACACCGACTTTGTCTTGGTCTTTGCCGTAAATACCAGAGAATAGCACAGGAACAATGATTTTTAGAATCATTTAGAAGACGGGAGACATGATAATAGAAAAGCAGCACATTTTGGAGGGGTTATGTTAAATAATAAATAACATGTATGTATCACATATACATATGTATATAACACATACATGTATGTGCATATAATATGTAAATACTAAATAGTATGCATTATTTATCATAGAAAACATCAGATTAAAGTATCTAAAAAACTGGAGGACAGATGGAATTCAGCACACAAGCAAGAGACATGGACAGAGCTGACAAGAGTAAAACTATAAGGCAGTAAAAGAGCCTTTCTTAGGTTTTCTTTCATACTTATCTTTTCTACATATTAGAAAGCAAAACTGGAACCTACAATATCAATGAATGCACTCCTCTCTCACAGTAAATATTGCTCTTGAGCTTTAAGGATTTTCTGTATCACAACGGACAGAATTATCAGGGGACCAGTGAATCAACCAGTATTCATTTATGTCCTCCATTTCTTCTGACAATTATTATTAAAGGGGAGACACTGGGAGAAATATATGCACTGAGACCTGATTGCAAATGGAACGAGCAAGTTTTATTACATTACATGGGTACATTCCTAATAGGAATCCATACTTGAAGAAAAATTAACTGAGCTAGTGAGTGAATCAGCATCAATCTTCTCCATTCTGTAATAGTAATAGAAATTACAAAAGGCTCACGCTAGAAATCACTTTCGGAGACAGAAATAGATATTGCCCTGCTTAAATGGATGTTCCAGGCAAACAGACTATTTTAATCACGGTGTAAACTAATGCCTCTTTGAAAAACTCAGTGTAAACCTTGAGGGCATCCTTGTCACTAGAACATATGGCTTATGGTTCTGCATCACCATTTTCTAAAAACACATCATGAGAGGTCCTTTTTGGTTTCAATCATTCATTTTTTATTATTACTGGAAAAGAATAATGATGCATTATTTTCCTATGTATAATTTTACCCAGCAGCTTGATCCAAATGCTTCATAGATGTTTGCACCACACAAGGTAATGCCAGTAAGAGATACCTAAAGAAAAGATGACTAAATTTACTTATAAATACTAGATAGGTAGAAGCAGAGGGCTTGAGAGTTTCTGCTAGCAGGAGGTGTAGGTATAAAACTATTTAAGGGAAGAGGCAAGTCAAGATGCAAGAGGGTTTCTGCTAAAGAGTTTTTTCAGGATATGAAAGATATTCCGGACTTTTCCTTATAAAATACTTGAAAACATTAGGAGAACACAGCTGATTTGTTGTCACAAAAGGCAGGCAACTACCTGCTTCAGAAGCTCATCTCCAAAGTGAATGTATCTCAAGCAAGTTTACTCAAGATAACACATGATAAATGTCTAGGAAACAGAAAACGTCAAATTTATTCAAAAGAGAAATTGGACCAGCTTCCATATCTCTGAATTTGCAGCGATATTCAGCACCGAGGCCTTCCTCAACTTACATAATACCTTTTGAGAGGAGAAATCTCTCTGGATGTTTTTCCTTTTCATAGTGCCAGAGCAGGCAAAGGGATTTTCCCTTCTTATTCCAGGGGATGAGCTGCTAGGAAGAAGACTTGGAACCACATAAATTTCACATTTACTCTTTAGAAAAGACTTATGCTCACCAAGCATGAGTCTTCAGATCCTGATCAAATTTTATCTAAGGAAGTCTTTTTTTTCCCTAGAAAATGTTGGTCAGTCCTTTCTGATCCTGATGGATCATATATGTTTTTGGGTTGGGAGGCCGAACTAACAGAAAAATATCTGAAAAATTATAATCTTGGGTAACATCTAGATCATGCCAGTGTAACGATGCACAGATATTCACCTCCAGAATACAAATTATTTTTTCCTGCTTTATGTTTGCCTTTTATAATCCCTTGAAAATTCCCAGTGATTTGCATCAGTTACTTCTGTAGAAAGGTATTTTTTAATACCTCTTACTTTCATGCAACTATAAGCCTAGAAGATTTTCTACAATGTGCTTAAGTTGAAGCTTCTTAGGAAAAAAAAAGGGGAGGGGGGAGAACGGGGTCAGAGGAATTCTAGTTCCTCAGACTTGTTCTTCTCCTTGGGATAAAACATCATTTCATGACCACTATGCTGGGTAGTCAGCCTGGTCTGAAGGGAGACTACGAAATGAGAACAGGTTGAAATTAATGCCTGGTTAACTTAGTGTGTTATCTTTATGTGATTATTGCACATTGCTGTATAGCTGAGTTTACACACGTCGTGGTTTGACACTGGCCTGGCACCAGGCACCCACAAGAGTCACTTGCTCACCCTCCCCTGCCACAGCTGGGCAGAGGAGAGAAAGGAAAAAATAATTAATGAACACTTAATGAGTGAGATAAGGACCGAGAGAAAACATTTCAAGGGCGAAACAGGCTCAACTTAAGTTGTAAAGTGAATTTATTACTAACAGACTCAGAGGAGGATAATGAGAAATAAAATAAGCCCTTAAAACACCTTCCACCCCCCAGCCCCTCCCTCCTTCCCACCAACAGCGCAGGGAGACAGGGCAGGGGGTTTGGTCAGTTCATCACCGAGATTTCCTTCCGCTGCTCCGGGAGAAGAGTCCTTCCCTGTGAGGCCGTGGGGTCCCTCCCACAGGAGACAGTTCTCTGTGAACTTCCCGGTGTGGGTCCGCTCTCACCAGCAGCAGCCAAACCACACCTGCTGCAGCGTGAGTCCCTCCCACGGGCACACAGTCCTCCCAAAACTGCTGTGACATGGCTCTCTCTTCCCACGGGGTGCAGTCCTCCAGGGACAGGCTGCTCCAGCCTGGAAGCAGGGCCCTCTTTCTCCACCGGGTCTCCCACTGGATCACAGCCTCCTCCAGGCATCCACCCGCTCTGGCGTGGGCACCTCCCCCATGGGCTGTGGGTGGATCTCTGCATTCCCCGTGGATCCCCACGGGCTGCAGGGGCACAGCTGCTCCACCATGGTCTGCACCACGGCCTGCAGAGGAATCTTGGCTCCAGCGCCTGGAGCAGCTCCTCCCCCTCCTTCTCCACTGACCTTGGTGTCTCCATGTTGTTTCCCTTACATATTCTCACCTCCTCCTCTTCTCTGACTAGAATCCAAAATCTTGTGAGTTTGTTTTGATTTTCTTCTTAAATGTGTCATCACAGAAGCATGACCAACCTCTCTCATTGGCACAGTTTTGGCCAGCAGCATGTCCATCATTCAGAGACATCAGAGACTGGCTCTGTGGACATGGTGGAAACTTCCAGGAGGTTCTCACAGGAGGCACCTCTGTGGCCCCCCTGCAACCAAAAACCAGGCCGAGCGAAACCAGTACAACACATTACCTGCAAATGAATGATTATTGCTATGGGATTGTCATTAGTGTCTTACTGTAAGTTGAATTGAAGCTTGGAGGTTTTTGCAGGGGTGCTTTTATTGTTTAAATCAAAACTGTCATTGTTGGCACATGCAAAGGTTTTGAACTACACTAACCTGGTGAATTCAAACCTTTGAACTACTACAAGTCTGCAGCAATCATGAGGGAAGAATCTTCACCTAGGAAAAACACAGAGAACAAAAAGACTGGGAGATATTAAGATTAGTATACCTATAAAGGTTATCAAAAGAGCAACAGGAGAACATCTTTTAAAAATTGTAGATAGTTTTAAACATCATTTATCATAACATTGGCATGGCTGGGTAAGAAAAAAGTATAAATCAGACCTGCCTGGAGGGATTTTAAACAGCATGTTTCTTCCCTAATATTTGCAGGCTATTAAAAACATCCATGCTGATTTGAATAGCCTCTACTATCCCAGTCCTTACCCAGTCCATTGCATATGTCATGGCAAGGAACAGAGACAAAAGAATTTAGCTCTTTTTTTTTTAAGAAAAGAGGTTTGCGTGATCACATTACTATTTTCTTTCATTGTTATGTCCTTCTCTAGTCACATTCCAATGTGTTGTTTAAATGTGGTAAAGGGTGTTTAAAATAACTAAATTCATGTAGTTTTTTTAAGTGAGCAGATGAAAGGAAGTTTCACATCTTCACAGGAAGATGCACACAGGGGAAAACACTACCAAATACTGCAATTATGGGTTGCTTCAGACACTACTCACAAACAGCAAATTCAAGGGCAATCAAGCTTCATTGGCTCTGATTCCCCCAGAACTGCTTCTTTATTGCTTCTCTTTTTCGTAGGTACTTATTTTTACAGATACTAAGGTGTGCTGGATTTCACAAGACTGACTGAAGCCTGTTGGAGACAGTGTGAATGTGTCCATTGGCTCCAAAGGTTTTCGGACAAAGCCCTAACACAGCAGGAGATGACAGATTCCAGGAGCCAGAGATGTATCTTTGTGATATATGCAGCTTGTTTCTGCTACTGCTCTCTTATTGTTAACATCACAGAAGATTTATATCCACACTGGCAGTCAGTAGAAATGGCAATCAAAAGGTAATGATGTATTTCCCAGGAGCTGGAATGTGGGGCTTTCACACTGTCTACCTTCAGGGTTTCTAACTTAACAGTTCGGTCTTGCTGAGTTTTATATTCCCCCATTGTTAAAGATCATTGTTGCCCTCTCCAGAGAGAATACTAATACAAACCCCTCTACGAACTAACCCTTCAAATGGATTTCTTCCTCTTCATAGACCGCATGAAAGTTACATGGCATTTAAAAATAGTGTGAACTTTGCCTTGGAGAAGCTGGCATAGCTCCTGAAGATGATGTGAAAGAACAGCCTCCATAACTTACCCTTGTGTGGCCTCCCTTAGTAAGCTTTTAGGACTCAGGCAAGTTGGTTTTTGATGCTCCAGGTTTTATGTGCTTACCACTGGGTACTTAGCATGGACACAAATATTACAATCGTCCATAAATCCACTCCTCTGCTTCCTACAGCCAGCTCTAAGTTTTGGCTCACTGACCTCCTGGCATAGAGTATTCCACAGCCAAACTAAGTGCTTTTACTACTTTTCTCCTAACAGTTGGCAATCCATATATTTACTGAAGTCCAAACACCCCTCTAACATTTTGGCAAGTCCCATGTTAGCATACGTCTTCATGATATCCATCAAAAAGACATAGCCATCGGTTACAAGAAATGAAGATTTAGGCAACCCAAGTTCCTGATCACCAGTTCTCACAGTACCCTATCATCAGTCCTGCCATGATTCCTTATGTCCGTTATACAGAGTAAAACAGAAATGAAGGGCTGCTGAGTTTTGTTTCCACTGTTTAAATCCAAGGCAGATAACAGAAGTTCATCACTACTTTTTCTGCTCATAACTATTGCTGGCCTTCCACTGCGGAAGAGGCCATCCAGGCTGCCTTCCACTAATGGCCTGTAAGACTGAAACTACTCAGTCTCCTTGAGATCAGGACACTTTTCTACTACTGAAAAGCCTAAACCTGCGTCTTTATAATTCAGACTTCTTACCATCTGTTCTTGTAAATATGTAGGAACAAAACCATCGTTAGAAATCAACAGACAACACCTACTGAAGTCAATAGTAGCTGTACAGGTGCAAACTCCTCAAAAGAAATTTTTACAGTGTTCTTGTTCTCCTACATAAGAGAAGTTAAAATATTATGCTGCTTGCACACTGGATTTTCTACTTTTTTATATCCCTGCCGGTGAGGCTAGGACTGGGTCAGTAATGGGTGATGGAACTGAGAAGACGTAATCAAATGCCTGTTACTTATGTCAGTGATTCTAGCTGAGGCTAGTCCTGCAGAAAAATAAAACTCCACTTGTACAGGACTGACATATTTTGCCTTCAGGAATATAGCCACAGGCTATGCTTCAGCTTCCCTGTGTGGATAAATTACAAAAAAGGCAGGAAATGGTCTAGAGAGGTTACCTAGTCTAGCCCCAAGTTCCATCAGAGCTATTTACACCTGTGTTACCTGCTCCTAAAAACTTCCGTTGATAAAAATCCCTCAAATTCCATACATAATATATTCTATGTGCCTCTTTTACTAGCTCTTACCTACAAAATTCATGGTGTAAGTCTTAACAGTTCTATATAAAGGAACAAAGACTTTTCACCTGACCAGGGTCATATGTCAAATAAAATAAGAATGCAGTCATCTGCCAATTTGGCCTGTGGGTAACCATCAAGGTTCTGAGTAATCTGTATTCTGACCAAAGCCAGAGGCTGTTAGGAGTCTTATACTTTGCAAAACTTGCTTTCCAGAGAAATAAAATAAACCCATTTGGCATGGCTCAGCCAAGGACTGTGTTTACACTGCCTGTAAATAGCCAGCAAGGAAGCAGAATCCTGACAGATTACTGTGGCATTCCTTGCAGCACCAGCCAAAATCACAGAATCACAGAAAACTGAGGTAAGAACACTCCTCTGGAGGTCATCTTGTCCAATACGCCCTGTCTGCAGTAAGGTCAACCAGAGCAAGTTGCTCAGGGCCATGTCCATTTGGGTTTTGAATATGGCCAGGGTGGGGAACTCCACAATATCTGCAGGCAATCTGTTCCAGTCTTCAATCATGTTTACAGTAAAAATGTTTTTTTCTTATTTTGGCAATGTCTTAGAAATAGGATAAGCAATTGATCTGAATTATTAAAGGGATTGGTTATAAAAATGTCTATAAAAATAAGCTAAAATAAAGAAGTATTTCTGCTAGTATATTAGTGAGATAAATCACAGCTAAAAACCAAGTCAGAGCTGCAGGGTGTCAGTAAACTGAGATTTATGTACTATCAGAAGCAAACAGCCTGGAAATCTATGGCAAAAATAATGCTCTAACACACATGCTGACTGCAGAAAAGTCTCCTTCTGCAACTCTCAAAACCTTGTTCATGGGCAAAGAGAAACACACCTAAAGGCAAAATTTTATTCTTAATATAAATGAAGTCTTAACAGTCTAATTCAAGAATCAATATTACCCTAGATATAATTTACACAGAGTAATAAAGAACACACGGTAATCCAGTTAGAAACCTCGGTAATGGCAGTATTACTATTTACACTGTAACAAACATACTTAGGTTTTTTTCCCCCTGAAGAAAAAAAGACGCCTCCTCTCCCAGGAAACTAGTGACAGGAGAACAGGACATAGCCTGAAGTTGCACCAGGGAAAGCTCAGGTTGGACATCAGGAAGAATTTCTTCATGAAAGAGTTGTCAAACACTGGAATGGACTGCCCGGGGAGGTGGTGGAGTCACCATCCCTGGAGGTCTTCAAGAAACAACTGGACATGACTCTCAGTGCCAGGTTCTATTTGATAAGGTGGTGATTGGTCAAAGGTTGCACCTGATGATCTCAGAGGTCTTTTCCAATCTAAATGATTCTGTTACTCTGTGATTCTTTAATTTACATAATTTTGTGCTTTTACATGTTAGATACTATTTCTTTGTATTTTTTCTTATCCTGAAAGTCTGCTTTTTTCAGCTGTAGGTCTGAGTTGCATTAACTACCATTACTGAGTTGTTTATAGTGTCAGCCTGTGCCCGTCTCTCATAATCCCATGTCTGTACTTCTCTGCCCCGCATACATTGTCTCCACTTCTCAGGGCTTGTGTTTCTCTACAAAACATTGTTGTGTTAAGGTCATAAGTATTTCACTTTACATGACGTATTTATTTACATTTTGTTCCTGCTATCTACCTAAAAGTCAGGGGATATCATAGAAAGATAAAGAAGTGATGCAATTTAGCCATTTACACCTGGTCAATAAAAGGAACTGATGTCAAGGCTAAATGAAGTCAAACAAAGATGCAGGCAGGTCAAACGAAGTTCGCATAGAGGAAGTCTGACAAGCCTCCCTCCGAGAACTTGAAAACTGTGTGGAAACCCTGTGTCTATGGGTAGCAATGATGCATTACAGAGCTACACAGGCACACTTGGGAGGGGATGATTGCACTCCTGAGGTGAAAGCACACCGGGTTCAGAGCTGTAGAAGGTCCTCTTCGGACTTCATGCTAGGGCAAGTTATATTAATCTACCGCTTTATCTTGCCCAAGGTGCTAGTAATGGAGGCTTCTTGCATTTCAGCTCTGATACCTTTAAATATCATACTTATTCACACATACTTATACACAGGTTTGAAGTACAATCTTAAAACACCATCCATTCACACTTGTAGATTACTCTATAGTGACATGCACTTTGAGAAATAACACTTGCATCTGTCTGGGCTAAATCTCTCTTGATCCACATATCTTTGCCATGGAATAATGAGAGGTAAAACCTGCATATTTGGGTGGTTTTCCATTAAGATTGGGTCGCATTTCAATAGATAAGAAGATCAAAACATCCTCCTGTGACAGTGCAAAATTTAATTTCAGAGCGCATGATAACGAGAGTACTGAGGACACACAACTCCACAAAGCTCAGTGCCATTATATCCCTTGACTTAATTCCACCTTCCTGGGGAAGTGCTAGCAGCATGCTCTGAAATTAACTCATAAAAAGCAATATAAAATGTCTTAACATGATCATGGATAGATATTTTCCTTTGTGATGGGCTCCTCACTGGAAGAACCTCAACTTTTAGGATGAAAGGTGATCTGTAAAAGCTACCCCTCAAAAAAATCCCCCACCAAAACCAACCAACCAAGCAACCAAAAAAACCCGGAAACAGGCAATACATATTTCTTTTAATTTAAAAATTCCTATTCCCTGTGAACATTGTTTAAAAAATATAAAAGATATATTTCTTCAGAAGGAGAATAGATAGTTTCAGAATATTGGTGTGTAAACCAGGCTCTCTAATTAGTTAGCATTCTGATTACAGAAATGTTTTCATTACACTATAAGAGAAAAGTTTCTCCATAATAACATGTCAAAATAATAAAATATGACCAAAACATTTTGTAGAGGCATGATTTTCAATCTGAAAATGCTGATTCTATGCAATAAAAACATTTAAAAATCACACAGTAATTCTCCTAATTTTCACACTTCGATATAATTAAAAAGTTTTGAGTTGTATCACTCTGACATTGAAGACTTATCACAGAACATATTATGGAAGTTAAAACAATGTAGATGAGTATAAATGAAATATCTTCTGAAGTGATCGGTAAGAAAAAACAAAACCAAAACAACAGCTCTTAATTTGAGATGAAGTAAAA
This sequence comes from Falcunculus frontatus, assembly GCA_013398115.1. NCBI lineage: Eukaryota > Metazoa > Chordata > Aves > Passeriformes > Falcunculus > Falcunculus frontatus. The sequence goes on along the minus strand of VZRV01001168.1, from coordinate 1,232,604 downwards.
TCATAAAGATCACATAAATTGCTGTGGGACAGAATTTTTATTTTCAAGCTCATACTGAGTGTTCTATTAGTTTGTCACATAATGTTTGACTCTTGGACAGTTAGAATAGGTAAAGTAAATCCAAATGTTCTCATAATAGTATTGGTCTCAAAGTATTTTACTTTCCCCTGATACCTAATTTCCTCGGAACAATAATTATTCTTTCACAGAGGTGAAACTCCTTCTCCAGTTACTAACTGCAACCTCCAAAGACATTTCAATTTTTCTTAACCAACATTAACAAAAAAAGACAGATTGGCAGTGATTTTCAGAGACTGACTAAAACCAACAACAGTAATAAGAGATGTGAAACTTTTTGGCTTAGATATGACAAGAAATTCTCCATTAAAACTGTTCTTTATCTTGGCTTGGTCCCTAGTGAACTTCTAACCTGTCGGAGGAATTTATGGAATAGAAAAATTTCTCCAGGTTTTTCAAATCTATTTTTAAATAAAACAATATTTATTAAAAGTTTTTTAATAAAAAGGTTGGTCAGCACAGCCAGTGGATCAGTCGGCCTCCTAGCTCAGGTGTTTAAGATTCACTGATGCGAGAGCTTAGACACCTTGCAGCTTTATGGGAAATTGGCTTAGAGCTGAATATCCACACTTTCAAATGACAAATCTGTAAGCAAGCCTAAGCTGTAAACATGTAAAAGTACATTTTGATTGGTTGTTTTAAACCACAAATTATGATATTTATTAAATTAGAAATTATTATAGCTGCTATTGGCATTATAATATTTAAGTATGGTCTAACAGCACTATTTGCATTTCAAAAAGGTGTTTTTTCACAGAAACTGAAGCAGGTGATACGCACCTCTCTGCCTTTTGCTATCCTGCCAAATACCTACGTGGTACAAGGAGACACGTGCACATTTGATCCGAGAATTGAGGTCCAAGTCCATTGTCTATAGCAAAATAAGGGCTCAAAATTACGTCTTTGATGACCATATTTTTATGCTTATATTGCAATGGACGTTGTATTGAGAATAAGCCACATGGAATAAAAGCATAATTTAAATGGTGGAATAACTGACATAGCCAAAAATATTAATATGGAAAATTACCTCTTGAGAGGAATAAACCAGGAAAATATGAAGAGTTTTTCTTTATAAAAGATATATATACTTGTTCTGTGTTCAGCAGATAAAGAGAATAGACTGACTGAAAGGGTCTGAATAATGATGATAAGAGAAATTTAATTATTTGAATGTATCCCACAGTTTGTCTTTCAATATACTTTAGACTACAAGCCAGAAAGATCAAGAAAGGTTTAGTCAGAGCAAACAGAACAATTATCAGAAGCTATCAGTAATAGAGATGGCAGCTAATACAGCAGAACATAGACTATCTAGTTCTTGAAATAAACTGGAGATGGGAAGTTGAGGGAGTAGTCTTATATAGTGTAATACGAAACCAGGGAATTGGTGATGTGAAAGTTGGAGGAAGGGAAACTGACCATTGAACAACAGCATTCTTGTGTCAGGAAACAAAAGAAAGGGAATAAAGACCTCAACAAAATAGCAAACTCAATTAGTTCATAACTCTGGAAGATAAGTCAGAGTCTACAGCTAAAGCCACGATCTAGAGCTAAAGCCATAGACATTTAAGTTAGCTGCCATTGAGGGCTGATGGTGTCCTGGGGGGGCATCAGGCACAGCATCGCCAGCCAGGCAAGGGAGGGGATTGTCCTGCTCTGCTCTGCTCTGGGGTGGCCTCACCTCGAGTGCTGGGGGCAGTTTTGGGTGCTGCAATAGAAGACATTAGAGACCATCCAAAGGAGGGCAACAAGGATGGTGAGGGGCCTTGAGGGCCATATGAGAAGTGTCTGAGGTCACTTGGTCTGTTCAGCCTGGAGGAGACTGAGGGGAGACCTCATTGCAGTTACAGCTTCCTCATGAGGGGAAGAGCAGGGGCAGGCACTGATCCCTTGTCTCTGGTGACCAGTGACAGGATCTGAGGGAATGGCCTGAAGCTGTGTCAGGGGAGGTTTAGGTTGGATATCAGGGAAAGGTTCTTCACCCAGAGGGTGTTTGGGCCCTGGAACAGGCTCCCCAGGGAAATGGTCACAGCACCGAGCCTGACAGAGTTCCGGAAGTGTTTGGACAATGCTCTCAGGCACATGGTGTGACTCTTGGGGTGTCCTGTGCAGAGCCAGGAGTTGGATTTTGATGCACCTTGTGGGTGCCTTTCAACTCAGAATATTCTATGATTCTGAAATCTTTTTAACTATAAGGTTATGTAAACATGAGGACAGATCACCTAGGGAGATTTTAGTCTCTCTGTCCCTGGAGATTTTCAAAAGCAGCTCAGAGAATCATCTGTCAGGAAAGACAGAGATATGGCTGATCCTTCCTCTGGAGTGGCCATGCCAGCCTTCTTAAATTCTCTCCCTTTGATTTCTTTGATTTTTATGATCTGTGTTAATTAGCTTCCCAAATCCTTCTTTGCCCTCTTTTTGCTGTGTTCTCCTTAGGGAATATATGTCACAAGAAATAAAAATGTATTCCTTTACCGGAGCCTCTTTTGCTCTAAATTCAGCAGTTACAAAATCAATACCAGTTAGACAGAAATGAAACCTTTCTGCCTTCCTTTCTCCAATCAACTCTGTTTAAAGAAAAAGGAGGGCCATTACACTACATATAAAATATTGATCTAAAAGATACTAAAAGTGCATAATGCATGAGAAAAGCTGAGATTTCTGTTTTGGAAAAGTCTAGCAAGATTGTTTTTTATTTTGTTATATAACAGTCCTGTTTATTGTCATTTTATTTTACACTTGGAATATGGATGAGCAGCCCTCAAATGATTCACCATAAAGCAATATGAGAAACATTTAAAATGCACAGTGAGATGCTAGGCCATGTCTCTTTGCAAACACCTAGCTCTCAGTCCTCAATCCATTTCCCTCAGTTTCAGCAACTCTCACTAGAGCTGGGATTTAGGTCACCAGTGCCATTCCAGTCAGGGGGTGATTTTATTTGATTAGGAGGAAAAGCTAATAAGGAGCACTGTCAAATGCATCCTGGCAAGGCTAGCAGTATTGGTGGCAGGCAGTCCCACCCAGCAGAAACCAAGGTATTCAGTGGGGCAATTCCCTCCCACAAAACTCTGTGTTTTCAAATGTATTACTGTACATAAATGTCTTCAGTTGGCTAAAACAAGGTTTCAAACACATTTTATTTAGTGCTAGCTCTCAAAATAAACTTAGTCAGTGACTGTTCAGACATCTTAATTTTATGTGCTTAGCTCTAGAGTGGAATTTAATATTACACAAAAACTTGGGAAAATGTTAGAATAATTATTAGAGAGATTCCAAATACCCTGAAAAACTGCCCTACTCAATAAACTACATAGGCATGTTCAGTATCATTTGTTTCACCAGGGCAATGAATCTTGAATTTTTCTCTGAAAAGCAGTGAGAATAGGGACTGAATCCTCCTCCTGATTTCTCTCCAACTCCTACACCCACTTGCATAGGCAAAGAGTGATGGCAAGTAGGAAACTTCTGCTTCAAATTGCTCTTGTTTAAAAGGAATGAAACACTCCTTTCCAACTGACTTTTAGAGGACAACAGCAAACATCATTCCTCCATGAATGAAGACTATTCTTACAGAAGTGTGCCAGACTTGCTGTTCCTGAGGAAACCCCTCATGTGAGGCAGGCACAGGAGTATCTGCTCTCGGGATAACAGTCAAGCTTAAGCATGAAAGAGAGGCCAAGTGCTCTGTTACTGTCTGAGGCACATCGAAGTTAAAAAACTGAGACAGCTACTGGGGGTGCTCACATTAAGAACTAGGTGGCAACATAGCAGTAGTTTTTGGGATTGAATTCTATTTCAAACCTGCGTCAGGACTGGACACAGATCCTTGACCTGCAATCAGGACAGGATAGATAACAGCCGACACAGAATCTTGACTTTTCTGGCTTCTAGTCAATTGAAATCTTTATCCATAAGAGTCAATTTGCTTTTGAGAGCTGAAATAACTGTCCTAGATGTTACAAGTTTGGGAAAAGTCTACACTGTTTTGTGAGCATAGATGGGACTAGTTCCCGTCAACACCTTCATTAATGACTTGGATGCAGGATTTGAAGGAATACTTAGCAAGTTTGCAGATGTAACAAAAGAAGGAGTTGTTGGCTCCCTTGAAGGTAGAGAGGCCCTGCAGAGGGACCTTGATAAATTAGATGACTGGGCAATCGCCAACCATATTAAGATTAACAAGGGCCCAGTCCTGCACCTGGGATGGGGCAACCCTAGATGAACATACAAACTGGGGAGCAAGAGGTTGGAAAGCAGTGCTGCAGAAAGGGACCTGGGGGTCCTGCTCAATGGCAAGCTGAATATAAGTCATCAGTGCCCTGGCAGCCAGGAGGGCCAAGCGTGTCCGGGGGGGCATCAGGCACAGCATCGCCAGCCGGGCAAGGGAGGGGATTGTCCCAGTCTGCTTTGCACTGGGGAGGCCTCACCTGGAGCCCTGTGTGCAGTCTTCGGTGCCACAATAGAAAAAAAGCACTAAACTATTAGAGACCATCCAAAGGAGGGCAATGAGGGTGGTGAGGGGCCTTGAGGGGAAGCACTATGAGGAGTGGCTGAGGGCATTTGATCTGTTCAGCCTGGAGGAGACTGAGGAGAGACCTCATCACAGTCTGCAACTTCCTTGTGAGGGGAACAGAGGAGCAGGCACTGATCTTTTATCCATGGTGAGCAGTGACAGGACCCAAAGGAATGGCTGAAAGCTGTGTCAGGAGAGGTTTAGGTTGAATATCAGGAAAAGCTTCTTCATCCAGAGGGTGATTGGGCACTGGAACAGACTCCCCAGGGAAGTGTTCACAGCACCAAGCCTGACAGAGTTCAGAAAGTGTTTGGACAATGCTCTCAGGCACATGGTGTGACTCGTGGGCATGATCCTGTGTAGGGCCAGGAGTTGGATTTTGATGCACCTTGTGGGTCCCCTCCAACTCAGAATATTCTGTGATTCTATGAATTCAATAGTTTTGCTATTGGCTTTAATGGAGTGATTAAACCTTGGGCTTACTTTTAGAGGAGTGACTTAATTTCTTCCTTTCTAATAAGAGGAGTTCTACTTTAAAATCTCAATGCTAAACAGAGATCTTGGCAGGGTAGATCATAGTAAAATTTTAGTTTCTAATCCTACAAAGACATATAATATGCTTAAATATAAGAATGTGAAGCATTACAGAGGTGCTGCTGAGTTTGAACTCAGTTTTTCACTCTATTCCATGCTGCTAATTGCAATAATCTGGTGTTTTGAAACCTTCATTATTCAGTTTGCTCTTTTTAAATTATGAACAGAATTTGTGAATTTCATAGCTGTGTTATCAGGGTAACTAAATTTCATTTCAGGATAAACTTGTACTGAGATCTTGGCCTGCAAATCATCGTATAAGAAAGGGTTGTCAGAGTTGTAAATATTGAAGTACATGGCCAAACTTTTAGAGATGATTGGCATTAGCACTGGAAACATGAGGCAGCCAGAAATTCTCTTCATCTGAAAAATACATGAAGAAGTTTAGGTCTTCGATTACCCTTCCTTGCACATGGATTTGCATTTCTATATGTAGACAATCAGATATACTGCTTATGCATGTTCACAATCTTGAAGATTTTTTTAAGACTTACAGAGATGTGTTTCTGAACACTGGTGAGCAGCATTGAGTCTTGGTAGAAAATCAGCGTAATTTTCTTCTTCATCTGTTTTCATTTTCCCATTTTCACTTGAGAGATTCATCCCTCATCTTATTATAACTTTGTGGAAATTTATTGCAAAGTTTTGGTAGATTTCCTTAGTAGAATTCAGTTATTGCTAGTTTTAAACTGATATTTTTACATCCACATTGTGACACTGACTTTTATAAAACCATCTAAATGACCATTGCTTTGAAACTAAGCCGGAAAAAAATATACTACAATACCAGACTTTAGTTCTGGTTGAGGAAATTGTTTGACAGAGACAAAATGATTCCATTGTCTAGGGAGTAAGTCCTCACCTGAGAGGAAAATCACCTCCTTTTTGTAAAAGTAATTTAATAGAAGTGACTGGCAGACAGCCCTCTGCTCCCTCTACTCTCAGTGGTGTACGCTGTCTCTCAGCGGAGAACTTGTGGAGCACATCTTGCTCTTAAAGATTAACACATCTTTATATATTTCATGTATAATGGCACAGCTTCCATGGGAAAGACTGAAAGCTATTCCATCAATTCAGTGATAAGCTGGGTGTCAAGGCAGTCCCCAAGGAAGTAAGAGTTTGGACATCTCTGAGCAAATTCAGAAGTGGAATATCTGTCTGCCACATCCTGTAGAAAAACCCCAAGCTGCCAAGTATCAGATAAAAAAGGGGCTGCACATCTGCTGCTGCTTTTATTTAGGACCAAACCCAGCAATTATGGTTTGGAAATTCCTTACTGATGCCTCCTGCAGACAGCCTGGAGGAATGCTGCACTGCTGAGCTGAATAAGAGCTCTGTAAATTGCATCACAATAGATTACAACACCTACAGTTTTTAAAAATATCTAGGCACATAAAGGTGAAGATAGCTGTGTCTGTGGGATCTTCACAGGTCCCTAAATGTCTAAATATTATTTGGATATTGCATAATTAGCAGTTTTGCACTTAGTGTATTTGAAAATCTCACTGGGCTCTATGTGTTTTACCCAAAGAGTCTCGCTTTTAACTGACCTTTGAGCGAGCAGGGCTGTTTCTTTCCCTCTTCACTCCTGTTTTATACTGCTAGCAGTGTTGTTTGCTTCATTTGTGCTGGAGCACAGCAGAGAAGAGTCATGTCCGAGGAATGTCTCTTTGGATGCACATTTAGCTTCTGCTTTCAGTTTGGGATGAATGCCAGCAGCACTGATGTCACTGAAATCTCTCAAACCTCACTCTGTGCACAATTTCTGCTCGATACTTATATAATCAACTCTTGATTCACCAGGTAGTAAATAGACAAAATATATGCACACATCTACTGAGATGGTGTAACCCAAGAGGCTCGGTTTCTCTGCAGACCTTTAATATAAAAACACCCAAGATATGCAGTTATGCAGTGATCCATTTGGGAGCTTACATGTGCTAAGATATATAGATCTAATATTTCATTTTGGAGAAGTGGTTTATTTCCAGCAGTAAATATGATGTTTGTGAAATGAGAATAGGCTATTTCGAACTGTTATAAGGCCACTGAATAATTGAATTATTACTCATCAGGGGGCAGTGTAATTTGTTACCTGTGTGATTCCAACACTCTGAATCAAAGTAACTACATTCATGGTGTCATTTAGTGAAATAATGCCATGAAGGTCTCTATGAAGAGAAAGACAATTGCTGAAAGGATTTTGTTGAAATAATAGCACCAATTCAATTGGTCCTCTTGCTTCGTTCATTTATTATATGGCTAAATAGCTCATTCAGCTCTGCTTTGTTAGAGTTACAAATATAAGCTTTGCAAATAGTGTCTATGAAGGGAAAAAACCCACAGATGCTAAAGGGAAAGTACCAAATAGGCATTTTCAGAATCACAAATGGGCAAATGGCAAATGGTAGAATAAAATTATTAAAAAAAAAAAAAAAAAGAACACAAAAGCAGATTTGAATATCCTTTAAAAGTTCAGTGATAAGATTCCACTAGAGGTTTGTCTGGTGTAAAGAACTGATGGGAGATATCTGAAGACTGCTTCAAAACACAGAGCAATCTTCTACATCTCATGAACTAGGCTTCAGAAAACTATGAAATTGGTATAAAAAAAAAAAGCAAGGAGTCATTTTAAAGAGTAAGTATTTTGGAGTCGTTGCTTTGTCGACAAACTGTAAGTATGCAAGCATTCATGTGTGCAAGTATGAAGTGGTTTCTGTTCTGCTGCTTCATCCACATCTTACACCTTAATGCATTTACTGCCAAGACCTTTCTGTGAGGTAGGACAATCCTGCACTCACTGTTTTGAGAAAACAAAAAGAGCTGAAAGCACATCATGCAAGCTGAATGCATGGCTTTTGACCACTTTTTCTTAAGATTTACTTTAGCTTTTTCTTTAAAATTATTTATACATTGCTAAGCATGACACAACCATCTTTGGCTTTCTTTAGGCATCTGGCTCCCAGGTGACTTAGAGAAGCACATGCCAGAGCCAAAAAAAGTAGGTGTTACAGAGTGGTGACCTAAACCACCTTTTTTCAGATACCTAAATCAGTCTTAAAAAAAGAGGTTACTCCTCAACTACAGCAAATTACTGATGATGGCCATGATGATTCTGGTGAGGGGGGTTAGGTTTTTTGAGATATTCCACAAACATGTTCATGCATTCTACGAACACAGGTGGTGAACTTCTAAAGCCGTAATTGGGTTTTCCTAGGTAGATTCAACACTGACCTGGAGAAACCATTGACTACCTACAGTTCAGAGGTTATTTCCAGTGGATTTAACCACTTAAATCCATGGATACTGGGAACAATACTAATAATATACTAATAATACTAATAATCCCAACAAATGGCACTAATGATCCGGGGTGAGAGAAGAACAGCAAAATTTGCTTGTTCCTTGTGAAGCCAGAACAGAGCCAGTGCATGGAAAGGGCAGAACTGCAATTCATGAAGAGTTTCATCCTGAGGTGAACTCAGTAGGAATTGCTGGCATTTTCTTGAAGCTGATCTGAAAGTTTGACCGTGTTTTAAGCTAAACAGCTATCTGCTTGAGGGAGTTAAATTGAAGCTATTTAGGTGTTGTGAAGCCTTGTGGTAGACTTGATAATACTTCAGAACCATTAGGATATGAAAACACTTCAGGCAGGCCACTTTTTTTCTGTGAACCCCTGCTTCCCTCCATGAGGTCTAATATTTTTACTTACCGTAAGCTGGACTATCTGTTCTGCTGACATCCATGCTGGTACCAGAGACATCCCAGAACTGACCAGTTCAGGCAATGGGAAAGGCCTTCCCAGCATCTGAGAGGGATTTCTGTCCAGTTAACAAAAGACACATGACAGCTCCAACAAGCTCTTGAGCACCTCAGTCCTGTAGTGTTTTGAATTCCTAGCCAAAGGCTGAGACCCTGATAACTGGAAAAATTTTGCCCTAAAAATAGATTTCTTCACATTGTTGAGTTCATGTAACATTTTATACAATTACAGCCCTTCGAAAATTTATGTTCTGCAGGTCTGTGTAATAAATCCTACACTTTACAGTACTAGTGTGGCTGTGTTATGAGCCCTTACTGCTGAGTCTAACATTTATTATTGGGGAAAAAAGTGGAAAACAAATCCATACTTCTGAAAGTGTTCCATAGTACCACAGTGTTTTAGCAAATTCTGAACTCTATTTTCATCTCTGGATTTATTGCGGGGATTTATCATGGAGCCTACAAACAAAAATCACAGGCCTATATGCACATATTTTTTGGAATGAGAAACAAAATGGTGAATTTTTTAATAGGAACACAGTTTTCTGATGTGTGTAATCATTTGAGGAAGCAGTCTTTCAGATGAGTAATTTAAACTGAATTTTAAACTTGTAATTTAGGTTTTTGCTGAGGGAATGTTTTCAGTCCTTTTTGAAAATCTGTCTCATATTATCTTGAGGTGATTTTCAGGAGCCTGACAGTGCAGTTCCACATAATGGTATCTCAGGGCATAATTTTATCCTGAGTTATCCCTATAAGGCAAAACCAGCACAAAAGGTGTTTGCCTTTCCCTGTGCCTGGTTGCCTGCTCCTTGTATTCTAATGGAGATACCCTAATACAGATCAGTGAAATGATCTATTTTGGAAAGCAAACACCTTTTTGTTTGTACAAAACAGTATCTATTAACACTGTGTTTATCCTAAATCGAGAAGGTCAGCAGGCCCTTTCCCCCCACATTACAGGGATTTGGAGTTTTCTCCTGGTCTCACTGTGAGACTTTGCAGACAGCTGTATCCATGGCACAGAGCAGTTCTGCAAAGTGCACACAGCCTCCTTCCAGCAAGGCTGGGACTAGCAGGTGCCCAGGACCATGGTCATAGAATGCTTAGGGTTGGGAAGTGCCTCTGAAGCTCATTTAGTGTCACCCCCCACAGTGAGCAGGGACGTCTCCAGCTACATCAGAATGCTCAGAGCTGCTCCAACCTGATCTTGAACATTCTTGAAGCAGCCTTAAGACTTGCAAAGGAAAGCCCTGAGGCAGGTTGAAGACTAGCAAAAAGTACTGTCCACACCAAGGTATAGATTTTCCAAAGCATTTCTTTTTTCTTTTTTTTTTTTTCCTTTGGAAATGCAGGTGCTAGCAATCTGGGCAAGCTTGCAAGGCATGTAATTACATTCTATCATGTTACATTCTCCTCGCAATTGATATTTACAGTCGTGACACAGTAAGAGACCATGGACAGTCTTGCAAGTAGACAGCAGCAGTACTATATTATTTGAGGCCTTAAACACTGGAATTAAAATGCTAGTGTGTATGTGTGCTATATGAAAGAAAAAAAAAGACATTTATATAGGGAACAGAGGGAAGAGCTGAAAAGAAAAGAAATCAATCAAATAGGGAGGAAATGTGGCAGAGTTAGTAAGGCAAAAATTACAGCCTTTCAGTGTTCTTATTCAGAAGGACACAGGATGGGCTCAGAGTCCCTGGCCTGATTGGCATCCTCTGTGAGTTTATGGCAGATGATGAAGCTCCCCTCAGGAAATGCTGTGTGCAGGAGTTCCGAGGAGTTATCAGTGGGAGCGGCTGTCAGGTGCCATGGTTTAACAACTACCACATCCACAGCACAAGATCATCTCCACCTCTTCAGCCAGGTTAATGAAAGCATTTAGGTTCCTGGAGAAAGGCACATTCTGAAAACATCTTCATTTACCTCCAGGACTGTGTGACCAAAATCTCTGAAATCAGAAGCCCTCTCCCCAACATGGATTGCCTGTGCTCCATGTGGCATCCTGGCATTCACGTTCCAGTGCCACAGGAAAATGGTGCTTTCTGAACAAAACCTGGTGAGAAAGTCCTTGTTTGAGCATAAATCCCTGATTGTCTCCAAACAAATGGAAAGCTTGTAGTTAAATACATAGTAGATGTGGGTTATTTCCAAATATCCACAGCTCTCTGATTGAAGGAAATGCATCTTCCAGAGACAGCAGCTGCTTCTAGTCTTCTGACAATGATATTTACAATCTTTCTTTCTTTCTTTCTCTTTCTTTCTTTCCTTCTTTCTTTTTCTTCTTTCTTTCTCTTTCTTCCTTTCTTCCTTTTCTTTCTTTTCTTTCTTTTATTTCTTTCTTTCCTTATAACACTCAAAACCCTCTAGATTAAAATCATATCATTCCCCCTTGAGCTAAATAGGCATCCTTGGCTGCATAGTTCTACTGAGTCCAATGGGCCTCTCCCAGTTTTATGATCTTTCAGGAATTGACTCGTTCACTTGGGCCTCGACTCAATACGTGCATGTAACAGGTTGGGGAGCACAGGGTTTATGCTTGGGGGGGAGAAACTTCTGTGCTTCTTTCACTTGCATAAATAACTCAGTTTTACACATCTTACCAGCTTGGCACCTTCTGAGCTTTGTTTTTCTGGCAGCTGCGAGATATAGCTTCATTGTCAGGAGAATTTTGGAAAGAAAAGGGGTAGGAGGAAGATCCCCAGTTAATCAGTTATGGTAAGGACTTGATCTGCTCAGCCCACTATGCATTTCAGGAGAGGAATGAATATAAAATTCAAGAAGATTCCAGACATAAAAATCAAAAAGTTTTGTTAGTGTAAAAATGTGCAGCCTGTGCACAGTTGTTGTCTGTTTGAGCTGAAAACAAGTTTTGTCTATGACAGAACATTAATTGTGGGTTTGGAACATCCTGGAGGCACACTGGTAGAATATGGTGTTGAATTTGCCCCCTTAAATCCATGGATACTGGGAACTTCACTAAGCTGGACTTTAGACTGTATTCACACAATAACTGGCAACTGCTGTACTTCAGCATGAGTTCCTGCTCATCAGCTCACCCACAGCCACTGACCATGATCCCAACCCCAAAGCGAGTGCAATTGCATCGTGGAAGCTGACACGCTTTGCTTGGTCTTTGGAGCGGATGCCTAGAAGGTAAAAGGCAATAATTCAATTTCTTGACATATATCTGCTGAGAACAGCAGTGTAAGACTATGCTTTTAAAAAGGCACTAAATGTGCTAGGTTTTCAGTTCTCACTTGCATTTGGATGATGTGATTTTTAAGGGCGTCCAGAAAATCTCAGGAAAAAAACACCAAGAAGAATCTTAACTGTGAACTTTAAAACCATGAAGTTTCCAGTTTTGAGCAGAGTTTTTAGTGCATGAGGTCTGAACTATCTTAAAAGACCCAAAAACCTTTCTAAGATGCCATTTAATACAGATTCCTTCCTATTTAACCCTTCTCTGGACACTTCTCCTAAAGTCTGCAGATATATTTGGCTTTAAGATATGACAATAAAGCAGGCTAAAAATGTAGAGCTCTTAATTAACAACGTCATTTATTTGAGTCAGTATTTATTAGCTCATTTAAAATGGCTGTTTGAGCTGATATTTTTATTCTATATTATATTTTATTTTATAATTTATTGTTATTTTGATAGGATGGAATGCCTTGAATTTAATGAAATTAGCTGTATTTGAAATCACTGATAATAAATGCCTTTCATTTCAGTGGGGTTGGGTTTTCAAAAGGATTTATGAAATGTTAGACCAGTAATGTCAGATCATTGCTTTTGTGGAAGATGACCTGCGTATGTGACCATCCCAGCTGCCCTCATCTGAATCCTTTGGGAAGATAGGGTTTCATGACATGGAAATGAATTGAGCCTAGCAGTCTTATATGCTGTATGTACTGCATGTCCCTAGGCCCACATTCAAATTTCATGTTGGAATGACATCTGGGCGAATAACCGCACCTTGTCCCCAGTGTAATATTGTTATGTGTGGGCTACCGGGGAAGAATAACTCATCCCAGCCAGCTGCATGGTGTGGAGTCAGGAACTGCTGAACCACAGAGTGTATCTGCTTCACAGGGCAAACACTCACCAGTCTGGTTTAGAAACACCCTGGCTCTGTTGGCTGGCACTCCGGCTCCTGAGGGTCTGTCTTTTAGGCTGCTGACCGTCCCCAAGGAGCTCTTTATTGGGCCTGGGGAGACTGAAGAGATTCAGTGACTTTTAAAAACTTGTATGTGGCCATCCCTCGCTAAACTCAACACTGGATGTAGCTGCCTCTCCTACGTGGCTGTGCCGCAGGTAAGACACCTGCACTGCTGCTGCTCAGAGGTTTCCTAAAATGAATATATACATTTTTTATAGATTCCTTAATGTGAAATGTCACATTCCTGGCAGAGAAAGCATATAGTCTTTTGAAGTGTTTGTAAAAAATGTATGAATGATAACTTTTTTTTCCTTCTTCAGGTTCCCCTATATCTGTGACTAAGTGGTGGGGTATTTGCAAAATTTAGAGACGGATCAGAAACATGGCACTGTATTTGAGGTTCATTTGTAGAAGGTAAAGTAGCATATGTTATGAGTCAGTTAATCTCTTTAGGGCTTTATCCAGCACAAATTAGGCTCTGTGGTCACCGAGTCACAGCAGGCTGTGGGCCGCTGTAGCCTTGGAGCTTTATTCCGATTCGGCTGCCAAGAAATGAACTGCTCTGTGGGCGCAAAAATTGGCTTATGCTCTGTGAACTCCAGCCAAGCGTGAGTAGTTTTAGAGGCTGCTCTTTCTCTGTGCACAGCTACATGATTTCATTCTCCTCACCTCTCCAACAACCTTGATACTAAGATGCAACCCCTAGAAAATAAAGAAGGTGCTAATTCAGCCTCATTAGAAATCAGTAAAGGTTGTGAAATAGTTTTAAAATATGCGGAAGCCCTCATTGCTTTGGCTTTTATAAATGCCCACTGCAGGGATTAGCTCTGTGCTGCTGCTGGAAGCGGGAATGGTCTTTTTTTTGTTTGCTTTGGTTTTGCTATTTTGTTTTGCATTTTGTTTTTTCACTAGTTGCCCTTAGTCTATAGCTGGAGATACTGCAGAGCCAATAAAAATAAAATGCCTTAGGTTTCCTAAGTGAACAAAAGGAACTGGAAGGCATAGTTTTAATTGCAGCTAATGTCTTAGGGATGCTTGAAAAACCTAACTCTTAATTCACTCGACAGGGATACTCACAAAATAATAGGGAAGTCACAAGTTCTCACATAAAGGTGTCAAGATGTCTGGCCCTACATGCAACTTCCTTCCCTGCTGAATCCTTGACCATGGTAAAGAACAGATCATCTCTGCACTACAGATTGCCCATAATAAATGAGGTTATAACTAGTTGCCTGTGTCACAGCAGTAACGTTGAGACCAAATGAGTACTTACTCTTTGCACAAACTAGAAGAAAAATCAATTTATTGTTACCATATTTGGTTTTGCCATGTTATTTATTTATTTATGCCATTCATATGAATTAATGACTCTCAAAAACATTGCTTAGTTATTTTCACTTCTACTCTTAGTGATTCTTTTAAGTGATCATTCCTGGAGAAGGGGTTAATTTTGATACGTTTAAGTATAAAATATGTGGGATGTGCACAAATGTGACATCCTGAACACTCAAGACATTACTTGAATATCAATGACAAGAAGCTGTTGTCGCTGATGCTTGGCCAGGAAACGTTGCCAGAGGAGGCCAGACACAGAGCTAAATGCCACCTTGTAAAAACACCAAGAACTCCTCATTTCTGCGGAGAAGGAGCAGGAGGGCATGTGGAGCAGGAGTCCAAGAAACAGTCGAGCTGGCTACTGACATGTTATTTCAGCTGAGCACCCACAGCCCTGCCTTTCCTTGCTACAGACAAGTGCCTAAAGCTGTGATGCTGCATGCCTTGGACTCCTGCATCCCAGCTCAGGTTCAAGAAAATCTACTGCTTCAGGCTATTTGGGATTCAAAATCTGAGTGTCTTTTTGTGTAAAGTAACCTGAGAGATCTGATCTGGCAGGTGTGCTGAGATCACACTCACATTTGCTGGCAGCCCTGACTTCAGCATGAAGCATGGCAACCCCTGTACTTGAGCTCAAAAACACAGCCAGAAGATAAAGTGCTATTTCAAACTATTTAGCTCATGGCATATCTTAAAAATCTGTCAAATTTAGGTTCGAAATGAACACCCAGTAAGACTTAGAGCTGGTAAAACCTATGATTGTACTTATGAGGTAGAGCAAGGCACAAGGAGGCTTCTTGTGCCTCTTGCCTGCTTCCCTGTCTGGCTCAAATATTTTGTATTCACTCAGGATTGTAACACAGCTGCCACAAGTCCATTTCTCGTCAATAGCACTGACTGCAAATTTTACAGTGAAGAATAAATGTAAATATGGTGGGAAGTCTTTTTCAACTCTCCTTATTATCTAAATTGTGGGTCAGGTATGCAGCAGCCTAAAACAATGTGTTAAGGGATATTGAACCTCATGGTCCAAACCAGAAATCTAGTAGCTTGCTTATGGATACCCATCTGTAATTTGCCAAATGCATTTTATCTGCAAGTAATTTTTCAATTATTCTGCTCTGTACCCAGTAACAGTTGCAAAAGTATACTTGGACTTGACTGTATGCAAATGTTTAAGGGGTTTGCTATATTAGGGCATGTGGGACTGACCCTAATACATCCATATTTCATCTGGTCCTGGTAATCCTTCATTATATTCTTCATTTACAGAAGCTGTAACCTACAGAGGGTTGCCTCAAAAGTATTCAGGTACCTGTAGCAAGTCAAACTAGCTTGGGACAATCTCTAAAATTTTATTTTCTGTCATCTCCACTGAGGTTTTCTGCTCTTACTAAGGAGTGCTGGTCTATATAAGGCACACATAGAGACAGTTTTCCAAGAGATTTGCCAAATGTTTGTCACATTACAATTGTCATAAACCCATGCTTTTTATTATTATTTTTATGACTAGGTCCCATAAAGGCAATAAGTAAATGTCTTTCTGCTTGAGATCTCTAAATGTTAGGAAATGTGGAACTTTCAACACAGAATGCCCTTGGAAGGCAAATTCTTGAAGGACTGGACCTTCCAGATGGAGCTGATTGTCTCTTTTTTATATACATTATATGCAGCACCTCTACCTCTGCTTTAAAATAAGAGCAGCCAAAAGGAAAGCCTCCAGTCTTTCCACTGGATCTGGTAAACTGCAGATCCATGACATGTATATTTATTGAGCATCTGATGTTGTATAGTCCCTGCAATTAATACAGCCACAAGAGCAGTGATGTAAACACAACACAAAATCATTTGCACGAAACATAAAAGAGCTCAGTAATTTATGAATATTGCTTTTAAATCTATATTAATCACAGTTCAGGGGAAAAAAAAACTGAAACCAAAAGCATTCACAGAGACCTATTTGCTTTGCAGTTAAATCAAATTTAGGATAGGATAAAATGCTTCTTAGCAATTAAATTCTCCTTTAATTCTTACAAAATTCGATAGCGAGAATAGATCAGTAAATTCCAAGACAGAATTCCAAGTATGCACGAACAACGCTACATGACAGCATGACTCAACAGTACAAGCAGCAGGTATGGACAAGTTCATTAGAAAGAGACTTTCACTGCAGAACAATGCTGTCAGCTGTCCTGTCTGTGAAGGTGACAAACCAGGAGGAGCTGCTGGACAAACTCTAGAATTAATGTCTTGAGAGCATTGTGATCTTACAGCCCTGACACACAGCTTGACCACAGTTATAACCAAAGAGCAAACTTCATTTTCCTACATAGAGCTCACATCCCACAGCTCCTGAGACAGAGTTGTTCCGGATGGCACTGAGCTGGATGCCTGCAGAAAGTTTTCGTACTATTAAAGCAGACTCCAGTTCCTCCATGGGTCTGTTTTACTAAAGCTTGGCTACTCAGATGAGTTGTAATGCAACAGTGAACATGGCATGCTGCTCTGGGTCTCCTTTCCTTTTGAATAATAATCCAAAAGCCAGGAAAGCATATTCTGTTTTTCACTGATCAGCATATAACTTTGTTCAAAGTGGGTCAGACCATCATGCAAATATATGAGGATCAGCCCATCACAGTGGAAAGAAAAGCCTGGGGAACAGAAACAGACTTAAGGATGACTTCATATTCCTTGAGGCTTTCATAGAGGAAGAGAAAAAGGAAAAAAGAAGCAGTGTTTGTAGTTTTGGGTCCTGGTTTGCATAGTGTCTGAGATCTCCATTCAACACCACTGATGTTCTAGAAATTAGGCCAGAAATCATGCTGTTCCTGCTGTGATGGGAGTGACAGGTGCCTACTCAGATGACAGCTGAAATGCTCTCTCTGTGCTGGTAGGGCAAAGCCCTGGGCTTTTCATCCTCAGTGTGTTCTTTACCAAAGCAACAGATTTGGGTTTGGTTACATCTTTTATGAACACTTTTTCAATAAATTAATCAGAAGCTTCAGGGGATTTAAGGCTTTTAAAAACAGATCAGTTCTTTTGCAATTCCCTTCTCAGAGCTTCAAAACTGGATTTCTTCCCGGTCCATTTCTCATATTTCCATTTTGCAAAATTGAAGATCCCTGAGCCAATGCAAAGACAGAGTCCATACTCCCCTTGATTGGAATTTGCCTCGTGGCCACTGTCCGTGGGGTCCGATGAGTGCTCCATGCAACTTGCCCGATTCAAAGATCTGTGTCAAGGAGTCACAGTCACCATAATCATGTAGGTCTGAGCCAAAATTGCTCCAGCTCGTTAAAAAGCTCCAAATACCATCTTGTCTCAAATCGCCCCTCTAAGTTTGGACAGGGTGAATAACCAGCAGAGGTCCTGCAGTGCCTTCTGAGACACTCCCTGCACGTGGGGAGCTGCATACTTTTCCAAATTCCCCTTTGGACCAGTTTGGCTGCTCCCAGTAGCTATAGTGAATTGCACACATTGCTTTGAAGCTTCCTGATATTGTTTGGGAAGCCAGTTCCTAGTTAGTAACTTTCTTATATTCAGAAATAAAGAGCATTGAAATCACCAATAAACTCATGCTGTGGAGGACTTCAAAAGACTTAATGCTGGATAAAGAGGGTTCAGGCAGAGCCTGGAACTGCAGCTAGGAGTATCCCCTCTGTTACACTAAAATAGGAGGAGAGGGTATATGCAGTTTGTTTCAAGCACTTTCCTTGTTAGCCAATACAGTAGTATCCTTTTGTAAGGAGAGACCCAAAGGAGAGAACAGAAGTCCCCACAACCCCACAAAACCATCCCACACACCATATACTGCATCATTTTTAAGGATTCTCCATAAAACAGGTGCACAAAAGGCAGGTTATTTGTGGTCTTTTGCTGTTTGCACAGTAAAAAATCAAGGCAAAGGAGACACAAGGGCATAGTCATAGCTCATAACTTTTTACAACAAATACACAAACGTACCATTCCTAGCAATACACTTTCAATCTCTCTTGTCTTATTTCTGGTTATTTCTCTAATATATATAGCACCATGTGCACCATTAGAGGTCTCACAAGCACTTTGAAGTTCTATTGATGAGATACCTGACATGGACACAAAAGAGATGTCAATATTTCTTCAGTGTGGTCTTGACTCAGACAAGTGTCTAGGCAGAGTTCTCACAGTAAGACACAGGGTTTCAGGACCTGAGAATCCCTGTTAATATTAATGAAAGCATACGAGACCTTGCAGTGATGTAGAAAACAACAAGTAGCACAGCAGTGTTTGGGCTGAAGACAAGTCTAAAGAATTGAAAACTGAACCTACTGGTTCTAAGCAATGTCAAGTCTCTTGGTGCTGAGGCTGCCTTGGAAGCGCTGATGTTTGACTGTTTCAAGTTTGGTTTTTCTTTTGATTAAAAAAAAGAAAAAAAAATCTTGTTTTTTTCTTTCTTTTTCTAGCTAGCACAAGAGCTCAGTAGTCTTTAGCACGAAATCTCTCAAGACTCAAAATCAATACAAGCTGAAAAGGGTAATCGTGGTAAAGGCTTTTCTTTTGGAATCCCTTGGCCAGAGACAAACTTTGCATTTGCCAAGAATATATATACTCCAAGTAAAAGCATGTATATGCAGTAGGGAAAAGGAAAAGGACAGTCCAGCTGATGTGGGTTGACAGCAAATCTGTGGTTTTTCAGTCTGGCAGCCCACAGAAAATTTCTTAAGGGATCTGCAAAGGCTAACTAAGAAATAAAAGGCTTTTGTCTGTAGGCTACAATATGGTACACAGAGGTCTACACTTCCACAGAAAAACTTGTAAGAGTTTGAAACTGAAAGAAGTTGAAAGCCACAGGAGTGGAGAGGCATGTGAAAGAGACACAGAACAGCTGATAATATAAGTTATAAAATTGTTAATACCCAAAAGCCTTAGAGAGAAACTAGTGTACATACACACTTTCTGAAAGATGACTTCCAATCTGAGAATCAGAGAATCATAGAATATCCTGAGCTGCAAGGGACCCACAAGGAACAGCAAGCTCAAAGGCTGAGGAAAAAAAGGTAACAACTCAGAGATTAATCTGAAATCTATATTTTATTGGCACCTCATGTCAACACCTACTATAAAAATAAACTTAAATATAGACAGTCAATGGGGTTATATCTGCAAACAAGGGATTACAGTAGCTGCCATTTATTACAGCATTGGTTAAATACTGTTCTTTCACCCACAGGGGAAGAAACTACATTGTTTTATGGAAGATGGTACCTGGTGGCCATGGTAGCTGATGGTCAAGACAAGCAAGAGTGGACCTTGGCTCAACTGGTGTCTGTAGGCTGAGAGACTGGACCCAAAGGCAGCAAGACAGTGTTTGCAAGGACAAAATCACAGAATCACAGAATGGGTAAGGCTGGAAGGGACCACTGGAGGTCATGCAGACCAACCTCCCTGCTCAAGCAGGGTCCCCTAGAGCAGGTTACTCAGATCTGTGTGCAGATGGTTTTTGAGTGTTGCCAGGAAAGGAGACTCCACAGCCTCCCTGGGCAGCCTGTTCCAGTGCACAGTCACCTGCACAGAGCCTCATGTTGAGGTGGAACAGGAAACACAGAGGAGCAAGACAAAAGAAAGTGGTGAACCAAAGAAAAACACTTTTGTCCTGGCAGCCCTGAAAAGGGGACAAAGTTAAAGGCATTTGAGGCACTGGATTTTTAAACTGTGTTCAAGATCTGCCTCTAGGGGTTTCTGCCAGGTTCAGGGAAGCATAACTCTGTGAATATTCACTGTAAATAAGCAGGACAGCACCAAAAAAAGCTGTCTGATTTCTGTCATCAATTTCTCCTCTTAGTGGAAACCTGGCTAGTCCCCAAATACTAATGGCTTGGGCCAGGGGGTAGTGATCAAAGAAATTACTCTAGCAAAAGCCATATAGTTTGTAGAGATTAAGCAAGTGATCCAAGCCTAGCAGAAGAACCATCTTTAAAGCTCATTGCTGTAAATCCCACTGCCTTCAGCAGAAATTGGAGGTGCACTTAACAGCCAAGTTCTACTATAATTATTAGGATAATCTTTCACAACACTTTCTGACCAAAGCTGAAAATATATTTTCAAAAAAATTCAGTAGAGTTATGGACAACTAACCACATTTGTAAAATCCAGATAACAGGCAACCAGCTAAAACATCAAGAGAGGTGCAGTTTTCTGAATAAATAACTATTTTTTTTTACAAATCATCAGTCTGCTTCTGATTTACAGACAGATAAGTATGGAATGCACAGTGATCTCTAACAGATGGGAAGAGTGAATTCTTTATACTGTGAATATTAATCACTTCATTATTTTGCTTATTTCTACACCTCCTGCTCCCTGCTCATCTCTACTGGAGTGGTTAAATGTAATTTCAATATTAAAAACCATCATCCTACCTTGAAAGCCACGCTAGGGTTAATTACAGTGTGTTCTTTTTGACAGTGACAGTTTTCACTCTGGGCATACCACACCTGTACACAATAATGAGGCTGCTGGTGACCTGCATGGACAGAACAGCCCTACAGAATTAGAGGTGCTGTACCATAAAGGAATGACATCTGAGTAAACAAGGCTCTAGCATGTCTAGTTGAAATCCAATTATTTTTCTACCATGTAGGAAAACCTGCATAGCTCCATTTATTATGAAAGAATGACACAACACAGCTACATGAATGGAAAACTTCATACAAAGCTCTCTTTCTTCTGTACACGCACACTTTCATGTTCGCTTTTACAGGTTCTCTGAACAAATATAGCCCATTAAAAAGCTCCCATTTTCTAGCAACACTGCTTGGATAATATTTGCAAAAGGACCTGAGGGACTGGAAAACCAAACACTGAAGATTCCAATGCCTGTCACTTCAGAAAGATTTCAACTAAATTTTCAAAACATCAGAGTCTCAGAGCCACTTGAATGGCATTGGCTATGAATGGAGTTTGGACTTCTTTGAAATCATAGAATCATCGAATCAAGTTTAGGTTGGAAAAGCTGTTTAATATTATTGAGTCCACCAGTTAACCCAGTACTGCCAAGTTATCACCAAACCACGTCCCCAAGTGCCACATCTACACTTCTTTTAAAAGGCAACCCAACCACTTCCTTGGGCAGCTTTTTCCAATGCTTGACAATCCCTTCCATGAAGAAATTTTTCCTAATATTGAATCTAATGATGGAAAGTGGCTCAGTGAGCACTTCTGCCAGCTCCCTCAGTACCCAAATCTTGAGTTTCCTGCATATTCACTAAGTAGAGAGTCTTTCCACCATATCAGAGAGAATACCTGAGAAATGGAGAAGGAAATCAAACCCAAATCCAAATTTCCTGCACTTTAACTATTTCTTGCATTATTACTGTAAGTATTTTTTTGCATTAATAGTGCTTAACACTAGTTATTAAAGGGGATTGATAATAGAAGCACTGCAAAGAGTGCACTCACCTTCTGATTTTCCTTTCCTTTGTAGACCAGTTCTTGTTCTTCTCATTCTTTTTGTTTTCCAAAGAAATGCCATGCAGGAAGAACTGACAGAATCATCAAGTGGAATGATTAATGTAGCAACTAGGCTTTTGGTCTGCATATGATGAATAGGGACAGCTTTATCATGAGGAGTAATAATAAAATCCTGTGTCTGGTGGTATCTGGGATGTCTGATAGGAACTGTACCCACCGCGGAAATACACTCTAACTGATTTTCTGCATTTTGAATGTCTTTCAAAACTGTGCCTTCTCAGAACTGGAAGGGACTTACTGTGATTTCCTTATTTACATGGCAAAGAGACTTTATTCATCTATGGTGTCAAAGGTAATTGTTGGGCTAATGAGATTTTACATGAGACATTTATCCAGCTAAATAAACAGAGCAGACTCAGCTTGTAAGAATGGCCAAGAGATTAATTTGAAATGTGCAAAAGAAAGAGTGGAATTTGGGGAAAGTATTTCTTGCTGCAATACGCAGACAAACTGCAAAACTGGAAAAGGCAGAAGCTTTTCTATCACATGGTGTCAGTCATAGAGCTCAGGCCAGGCTGGATCCCTGAAGGATACAAAAATAGCTTTCAACTAATTCAAACTAATGAAGTAATTGAGAGCAAACACTGATTGTCATCTTTGATGTGAATCAACATGGAGAGTGGGGAATATGCTTCTCTCATAGGGGAGATGGAAGCCTTCACATGTGCAGAGAGCAAGGAAATATGGTATGGAAACCCCAGCCTGGTGTGGGAAGGCAAGCAGTGAGTGAATGAAGTGTCTGCCCCTCCCTTCACCTGCCCCTTGATTCACTCCTACATTACCCTGCTCTCCTCCTGCTCTCCATCCCACTCTACATGGTTTATCGTCATTGCTTCTCCTAATTCTTACCACACCAGTTTCCATCCAAGCTTCTCACCCCAATCCCAGCCATCAGACATCAAGCACATACAGTTCTCAACTCCCTGCTCCTTCCCCTGCACCAGGCTCTTTGCTCAGTCATTCCCAGTTCCTTCCCAGCTTGGATCCTTGTCCAAGACATGCCCATCTCACCTCCAGTGCACCAATGACCTGCTCCTTGCCCTCTAATTCCAATCCATATCATCTAGGTCGTGTTTTCACTCATTCTCTGTAGTATCTTTGCCCAGGCTCAGTAATTCTGATCCCTCTCTGCTCACTCTCCATATCACAGTCCAGGTCTGCTGGAAGCTGCTGACCTGATGGCTGCTAAGGTACAAGGCCATTAGAAAGAGTTCAGGAGGGACTCACTATTTTCATACCTAGTACTCTCTGCACTCTGTCCCCAAGCAGCCAGGCAAAGTCTTATTAATGAAAGTATCAGACATTCTTAGCAAAATAAAAACATGAAACAACAACAAATTTTGGGTCCCATCTCCATTACTGAAATATTTCCACCCTTGCTGGATGCTTTAAAGTCCTGATACTTAGGCAGAAGAAGTTCAAATAAATAAAACCCTTTAGCAAAATTATTTGGACATAAACTGCCACCTTAAGTTTGCTCACTGGAGCTTGGGGACAGAGATAGTAATGCAAGAGACAGTCTTTTTGAGAAAAACAGCCAAAGAAGACTGGGAAAACCCTCCAGAGATTCTCTGAAAGCAAAAGAGGTTTTCCTGAAGGGAAACAGAATTTAAAGGCTGAAGGGAAGAATGTACTATACTGAACCATGAAAACACTAGGGAAAATGAAGGGAGACTCACTATATCCAAATCCTCCATAAATTTTGACCTATTTGCTGACACAAGAGATATCAGGAAGGAAGTCAGGAAAAGCATTGAGGGGATAGTACGAAAGAAAAGGTGCTTGGTCTTGGCATGACAATGAATTTTCCTTTCTCATAAGATATTTTGCCAGCTCCCTTGCAATGCTTCCTTTCTCCTTCCCTTGATTTGCATAATCTCCTTCCAGGGATTGTAGTGCAGCCTGTACTGCCCTTTTGGTTCTTAAGGAATCATTATTTTACTTTTTCTTAATAGAGCTTTCTTCCTTAAGGGGACTTTTCCCCTAAGCCCAGCAATACAATAAACCCGGAAAATTCAGTGATCAGTGCCAAGGCAACATGTTAAAGACATCACAATATACTATATTATGGAAATCTACATTTAGGGCTTTTGCAGAAACTTAGCCTAGGGAAATGCTACAGAAAAAAATGCTGTGGCATTTTAATGTTGGTGGTCTCAGCTTAGACTAAAGATAGAATTAATATGACTATCTATCATTCCTCTTCTCATATACAGGTCCTTGGCTAAACAGAAATGTTTCAAAAGGAGTGATGGCTCAGAATAAATCCAGTTTCTACTTGTGGGGCCAAACATGGCCCCATTGCTCCTGTCAGTGGA
Source organism: Falcunculus frontatus (assembly GCA_013398115.1). NCBI lineage: Eukaryota > Metazoa > Chordata > Aves > Passeriformes > Falcunculus > Falcunculus frontatus. Next base: position 1,208,321 of record VZRV01001168.1, on the reverse strand, counting down.
AGATGTAGCTTACATTTGACAGTCATTCTAACACGATACAAGGATTCCTCCTATTTCTCCACTGTGAGAAAAGCTGTGCTTCTGTGAACACATGTATTTCTTTGGGGAATGAACTGACATAATCCCGGTGAGTTTGCATGTGAACCTTCCTGGTTTCTCGTGCTATGCCAGTGGACATTTAAATAAATATGACAAGCAATGCAACAGTTGGTTTATGACAGACACTGCATGCTGTGTTTCTCAGTTCACCAAAGGTCATATCCTTTGGCAGGGTTAAACCTCCTGATGCTTTTCCTCAAGAGTTCAGAATGCCAAACAATAGAAAATTAACAAGGTAACTTTCCCCAGGTGACAGGTGAAGTTACGTTCCTTCTCCCTTCCAAACTCATACATTAAATGTGCAAGCATACTGTGAAATAAACAGGACACACAGAGTGGCTGAAAGAACATCCACATAACAGTGAACTTAATGTTGCATGAACTGATGTGTTCAGCATTTGTTTTGAAAATTGCTTGCATTTAGTCCTTTTGCCCTTGTTTGGCAAAATTGACAATCCATGCTCAGAAAGGATCCAGAACCCAAACAGAGGAAATGCCAAAATCCTGCAGTGACACAGAACAGAGCATGTGGATGTCAGCAGTGTACCCTGGGCTTCTACTGATGCCCAGGAATTTCCTATCCTGTGATTAGAGGTCAGACATTCTGCATTGCAGTACCCCAGTGGTCTCCCAGAAAGTCCACGTCCTTCTCACAACTGGGGTTCAGCAAATCTCCATCAGGAAGAGTAAATTCCAACCCGAAGCAAGACAGCAGCTGTTGGAGGGAAACTGAGGCACAGAGGGTAAAGTGACGTGTAAAGATTCAGTAGGTTAACAGTCTAAATTTAAAGCTGAGTCTTGTAACTTTTAGCCGGGTGCTGTACCCAGGGTCCCACCTCTCTGCTGTGCTTATACTATGAGATCCTGCTCAGAAGCTCACTGAAAATGAATAAAAAACTATTAACTTAGTGGTCTTCTGACTGCGCTCTCTAGCTCCAGAAATAAGCATTCATGTTTACTTAGAAATATCTACAAAGGCATCAAAAATACCCCATTAATTATATACTCATTAACTTCTCATACATGCTTAATTAATTTGTGTGTATCAGGAGGATGCTGCCATTAATGAAGTTGACATCCTTTCACTCGGATCAGAGTGCTACAGATCTACTGGGCAACAGGCTGGGGCTGCACAGAGACTTGTGCCTTGTTAATGTTTATTCACTATGTCAGCAAATGTGTTTCTGAGACCAGAAAAATAACGCTAGTGTGTTTTCCCCTTTTTTCCATTCCTTCCTTACATTTACCTGACCCCCTGCATTTTTTTTTTTTTGAGGAAATATAAAATTCTTAGATTCTGACACTGTTCATTGAAGAAATGACAAAATCCCCTGTATCAGCAATTAAACTGGAGCCATGAAAACAAGCTCAGAGATTTCTCCTCCATTCTTTCAGGCAAGAGAAAGTTCATGCCCACAGGTTTGCTGCAGAGAAGCTCAGCAAACTCATTAATACTCGAGGAGCAGGTAATCAATCCCTTCAGGTCAAAGAAGAGAGGTAATGCTATCAAGGCTTAAACAGCAACCCTTCAGCAGTTCATCTGGTGTTGGCTTCAGATTATGGAGAATCATCCCTGAGGCTGAAGGCTGGGTTTTGTGTATTCTCTCCCCGTTTCACATAATCCTATACTGTGTTTGGGGCACATTTTCTTCTTTTTTTTAAAGGAAAAGGCTTCATAAAATGCAAAGAGGCAGAATAATACTCCCTCTGGAAGTAAATGGATGTCCTACTACAAAAATACCTAACCTCTGAAGCGCATAAAATATATAAAATGCCCACATAAAATGAGACCATACATTCAGGGCAGAAATGTTATGAAAGGCAAGAACGGTGCAAGGCCCTTTACACCCTTTTCTGTACCCACAGGCCCGTGGCCCTTGGAAGCACAACATGTTTACACTTGGAAACCAAAAGAACGGGTAATTAGTGAGTGGAACATCATTTTCTTTTATCTTACTGCTCTAGCTGCCCTATTGCCATCCCTAGCACCCACAATAACCTCTTGAGCCTCAGCTCTGTTCATCAGCTATGAGCACCCCCAACATAAACACTTGCAGTTTAAATAAGAAAGCTGTTCTTTATACATAAGACACTATTTTTGGTGAAAGCGAGGATCCCATAAGAAATGCCTGATTTCATAATGTGCAGTGCTAGTAGATGCAATTTATTTTCAGCACTACCTGCATTCTTTCATTAACAATAACTCTAGATTAAGGCCTGTTTACTGACTTGCCGTGTTCTGTTTGCTAGTGCAAGAAAGGACAGAATAAATTACAGGATGCCAAGAATTCAGGAAAAAGTATGCACTGTAGAAGCACACGGTTTCTTCCCAAATAGCGTGCGGCTTTCAGATGGTGCCAGACAGAAGGAGATATCTTCGAAAGCCTGCCGCAAGCGCTGCAGGAGGGCAGCAGGTCATGCAAAGCCAGGAGAAGGGCTGGGGGTGAAGCAGAGGGAGGTGGGTGCAGAGCTCATGGCAGCCTTTCATGCAGCAGCGTGGAGTGAGCACTGAGCTCTACTGCAGCCCCAGGCCTTTGCGGCTGTGGCAGGGCTGGATGGCTCCCTGTGATGCTGCTCTGTTTATCCAGGGAGGACCCTGCCTCCTGGGATCCATGCAGCTTTGAACCAGCTATCAGGCCAGAGGAAACAACTGTTTAGCTGCTTTCCACATAAAGTCTTATCCTTTGTGTAGCAAGAGGTACACCCTGGATCGACAAGACAATGCGGCTGAAATAAGTATTATTTGCCAAATGAACTGAATTTGTTGGTCCCAGACCACTCCTGGGTGTAGAGAACTGCACAGCCAGGGCAAAGGCATTCATTTCCCTGTATTTTTCAGTTTTTAAACAAATTGGCAGCAATTAGTTTTTGTGGGAAATATCTCCTAGAAAACTATCTCACATGCCCATGGGCTCTGTGGCAGTAGTGGTAGTATATGAGTAAATAAAGGGAGTAAAAAGGTTAAATTAATTCAACAGTCAGATGCTCTAATCCAAACAGAGGCCAGTTTTGCTAGAAAAGATATCTCTGAAGTCCACAAGTACTCCCACAACAGCAGCAGATCAAATGAGGAAAAACTAGGGTTTAATTCTACCATTACATTTGCTAATCTGACATTGAGATATTTTATTTGCAGTTATTGCTGAATTACACTGCTGTAGCACAAAGCACAATTAGACTGGAAGATCAAGCATCTTCCATATGACTTGAGATTTCTTTTTCTTTTCTTCTTTTTTCCTATCTTTTTGATATCTACTGACGATTTCACAATGTAGAACTTGGGCAGTAAATTGAATCTTAGATTAAAAAATGCAATAGTATAAAGAACAGTGTTAATCTCAGTTTACTAGCTCACATGGAAACTAAATCCCATATTATCCCTTCCAAAAATGATTCAGGCAGATTAAATCTGACAGGACAGCATGGGGTAATTTGTGCTGTGGTAACATGCAGTGTACTAGTTTTCAGATAATTTCTCATTTCCAGGGCATTTGAACATTTAGCTTTGAAACTCTGACACATAAAAGGGAAAAAAAGCATTTGAGGAAAACTGTTTTCTCTCTTTCCTCCTCACCTTTTAGTTCACTTTTGAAGAAGCAAAGGGACGTGAAGACGGATTGCCATCTATTGGTGTGACCAAGAAATTCCATGAGTGAAAATTCCCTGGTCAAATACAACTCAAGTACCTGATTTCTAAAAATCTAGAGGTACTCAGTTTCTATATGTAGCACTTGCTTAAGCATATTAGATGCTGTCTATCATACACCTACAGCAAATTAAATTACCTATTTAGAAAAAATCAGATTTCCCTCTTTTTCTCCTTTTTCTCCCCCAAACAATATACCTGGATTCTCCAGTCAGGTCAGTTTTGAATGCAGTCAGTAGGTACCAGGGATTGTCTTTGTATTCTGCTATTATTTATAAAGGCCTTACAAGCTATATCCTAGTTCTCAAAATCAAATTAGAAAGAATCAAAAAACAAAAGTCTTGTTTATAATAGCTCATTTTAGCAGAAGAATTTTAGATATCATGGGAAGACACAAGAGATTACCTTCTTTGCAGAAAAACTCAGAGAAAGGAAAAAGTGGAAAAAGAAAATTAATTTAAGGATTTCAAGGCATAAAGACATTTCCTGAAAGGCGGGAAGAGGAGCGGTTATATGATAGAAAAGGACCAGGAAGGAAGCACAAAGAGAACATGGGAGAAGAGATGAGACCAAACAACATGAATATTTCATGGTTTTAGCCAGCTGTCCCACTCTACCCGCCTTTCCAACCATGGAGTAAGTATTTTGTAGCTAATCTTTAAGTTTCATTGACTCTCAAAGCCAAGAGCAGACCTGCTGCCTCATGGATGATGCTACCTCAGGTGCATGTCACCACACACCAGCTGGATATTGTTCTCTCCATCTACCATTTGAGAGGTTTACATGGCATTTTTCAGTTTCATTCACAGTAGCACTGATTATGGATATAACACTGCTTATTATAATCCAGATACTTTTGCTTGAAGGCAATTATTTCACAAAAGCAGAACTAAAGGAATGACAGCCACCAGCAAAGAGAATGATGGTGATCTCTTCCCCCATCACAGCTGGGTCCTGAGCAGGACATGTGGTCTGATATTAAGGCTCTTTCCATCTGTGCCCCCACAGAAATAGTTCTTAGCACAGATTGGAGTTTCAGTTCAGGCCATGATTTCCCTTTTTTATTGCTCAAAAAATTCATTTTATAATAGTTCAAAGAGGTATGTCTTTGTTTCCTTTCCTCCCTCATAAAAAGAATGTGCCAGCATTGGTTTAGTCATCTAGCCTTATACTGAGATTGTCTATACTTCTTCTATCCATAAGACTCCATCTGCCTTTATGTTAGGTTTCTGTCCTCCTCCTAAGCAGCCGTGACACCTTGCATAATCTTCCCTTCTTCTGTTGACACAGAGCATTTTTCCATTCAGCATGGCTAATGTCTGGGAGTTGGAGGGCATTTCCCTAATACCCTGGGAAACATACTCTGGAACAAGGATTCTCTGCAAACCATATTATTCAAACTACAAACTGAAAAAACTTTTTTTTTCCCTTTGTGTGATCTTAGCAAGGTGAGCATGAAACAAGAAGATAGGAGGTAGCTTTTTTCTATTCCTGAGGGTTGCTGCCACCAGCACTGTGTTGAACATGCAGAGGAAGGCTGGAGTGCTACAGCCCAGCAATACATCCCTGTTCCCTGAGCTCTGGGCTATCACACTGGCTGTTGTGATGCTAGTGCCTGTGAGATCAGCATGGAAATGGCCTTGGAGATATATAATGAGCAATAATGAAAGAAAAGAGGTGACTTTATCACTCTCTGCAACTACCTGAACGGTGGTTGTAGTCAGGTGGGGGTTGGTCTCTTTTTCCAGGCAACAACTGGCAGAACAAGAGGACACAGCCCCAAGCTATGCCAAGGGAAATTTAGATTGGATGTTAGGAAAAAGTTTTTGGATGTTAGGAAAGAGTGATAAAGTTCTGGAATCGTCTGCCTGGGGAGGTGGTGGAGTCGCCACCCCTGGATGTGTTTAAAAAAAGATTGGATGTGGCACTCAGTGACATGGTTTAGTTGAGGTGGTGTTAGGGCATGGGTTGGACTCAGTGATCTTGAAGGTCCCTTCCAACCTGGTGATTCTGTGATTATGTGAATATTATCAGAGTTTGAGTGCAGAGAATACTGGATTGCACTTCAGACCAACAAAGGGAGAGATTGGCTTATTTGCTATTAAGAAAACAACTTATAGTGTTATGAGGTTCTATGTCTCTGTTTACCAGGATATAATACATAGCTCTGATGTTTATTTACTGTGTAAACATTTCTCAGTTACTTGTTCCCCCAAAAAAAGCAGTTGGTGGTACTGCTATTGTATGGGAAGGCTTCGTTACACAACAGCATTTGCTCACTTTGGCACTGTGAAATGAAATGCTGAGCTAAACCCCATCACAAGGAAAAAGAGTAATAATTACTAACTAAACCACAAAACCAGTTTTCTAAAGCAAGAGAGTTTAATACTAAGAGGAAGAAAAGTCCACCTCGGGGTTCTGTTTTTGTCAACTGATTTTCAAGTGCAAAGGCACTGCAGACCGATTTCAACCCAACCAATGGAGGTGCTGAACTTCGTGATCCTAGGTACCGAGGTGACAAAACTCCAAAGAAATCATGTGGCACCCCAACAGGGGGTTAACCCATGTTATTGTCCACAATTTCCAGATCTTGGTTCCATATAGGGCAAAGCCAGAAAAGTACTCCCAGGGCCTTTGAGGCAAAGCACCCAATGCAAAATTTATCTTGCAACAGATTGTTTAGGCAACTTGGAAAGAGGCAAAGTACAGCCTCAAGACACTTTGCTGATATTTGGCAATAAAAAAGTGTTGTAATTACCACTGTGAAAACCCCTGTGAAAGGCAAAGTGTGTGGTAAACAAAGGCCCTGGCTCTTGCTATTGACATCAAGTTGTAAGAAGTGCAAAATCGCTGATTTGAATGCAAGAGAACCACATCTATGTGTTGTCCTTCTTATATCATCTAATGCCTTTCTGTACATCACTCATTTGGGTTAATTCATATATGGAAATACCTTTTACTGAAGTGTCTACGTTCTTGAGCTTTCAGAAGTCTTGACGATAACTTTGAATCATACCACATCTGACAGCAGAGAAAGTCTGCTCATTAACATTATGGAATAACTATCTTCAAGCACTCAAAAGAAATTGTTAAAAACCTCTTAATGGGTGTAATAACAGGCTAATGGAAATATGCAGAGCTGAATGTTGTAAACAGGTGAATCCTGAAACTTTGGAGTCTTGCGAGCTAAGTTTATAAGTTTCTGTGCTAGCACAAGATGAATCACACCCCAGCTATAGAAGGAGTCTGTGATGATCATTCAGATTTGGTCTTCATGGCTGCTTGAGTTAGGACAAGGAAATTACCCCATTTCCACTCCTACAATTCAATTACTTCCACAGATTCAGAGTTTTGTGAGACATTGCCAAGTAAGAGCTCCACTGCCATCTTTTAAATGCCTGTTCACACTTTAAAATGCTCACTTTAATGATGCCGGTAAAATTTGTTATCCTATGAATACAGCCAGGATAGGACCTTCAGTTATTTAAGTCATGCTGGTAGCATGTAAGCTATTTGCAGACAGAAGAATTTCCCCTGCTCTACCTCTGCATATTTTCCCAGCATTTCTGACAAAAAATGTGCAGCACAACAGCAACAAAGAATTTTCTTTCTACATATTGGACTGTGTAAAACTAAGAATATAATGAAGGCACAGATACAGAAAGGTCCTAATAAAGCACCATCATGTGGATATTTATTCCATTCTCTATCAATATTCACTGTTATCTAATCAAGAATGATAGGTTTTTGGAAGGGAGATTGTCATACAACTTCTATAAGAGATGTCCTGAAGTCAAGTAAGGTTTGTCTTTGGTATCAATTACATGTTCTGCCCTAGAATATTGGGTATGTTCTTCCTGTTTCATCCTGGGACAGTATCCATCACATACAAAATTCATATTTCATTAAGTATTGCACTATCCCAAATGTGCACTTCAGAGTTTTGGTTATAGATGGATGATCCCCCTAATGCACAGCACTAATGACATGAGAGTATTGACATAATGTAACAGAACCTGCAATCAGCATTCTCCAGTGCAGCTGAAGCCACAGTTTTCAACTTTGTAATCATGCTGAATAGGGACCTAAATCAGCACCAAGAAAAAGTACGTCAATTTTAGTGTGAATTAGAACAAGAGAGTAAACATGATGGGAAGCATTATTGAGAATGCAGGTTCAAGGACTTCCTTCTTCCCAATTTTCGTTTCTCATTTTTTGTCAAGGATGCCACTCAGGAGATGTAGCAAGTTCTTCTGTAAAGAGAGACAGATGAAAAACGCCAGTAGACCTTCCTGACAAGGAAGTTAAACCATGTTTTTTCATCTACATACGGAGACACGTTACTCATTTGGAATGCTGGGTCATACAAGGAGCAGAGCCTTAGCATATTCTCATCATTTTACCGAAAGGCTGTTAAGTCATCAGCAAACCTCTGTCATGCAGTGGTATTAGTAGCTCTTCCCACAATCAGCTTCCCCCAGGTAACTGAGCAGTCCTTGCTGGGCTTCCTTCTCAAATACACTGTTCACACTGCCACCAACAAAGAGCATCACACTTCAACACCTGTTCTGTTGTCCACTGTCACTTCATAGGGGTTGATTCTACAGCAGAGTTCTGGGACTGAGCCTGCTTCCAGGAGCTTTGTCTTAGGGATAAGTTTAACTCTTCTTACATGTTTTCTCTCCATTTCAAATGGCACAATCCATTTTCATGGTACAATAACTCCTTTTGCTGTCAGCTCTTACTTTGAAGGAACACTTGTTTCTGATCCCGTCTCTTCTTTATCTGCTTTGACAGAACCTGTTAGAACAGAGGAAAGGCTCCAGGACTAATCGTAGTTCTGTGAAATATTCTGATTTTTGTGTTGCTGCGCAACTGATTATTATTTAGCATCTACAGTTGTAAGCCAGTAAATATTAACCAACGTTCCTGATCCTACATGCTTTTTCAAAGAACTCAAGTCTTTCCTGTAGGCAAGCTCTTTGAACATCACAAGTGCCTGACTTGCTAAGGTCTTTCGTACAAAGAAATTAACATTAAAAATATAAGAAATTAAAAAAGAAAGAATCGGGCTTGGTTTGCTAATGTGGGCTGCAGTCAGAAACTAGAAAATGCTTCAGCACTTGCAATGCAGCGTTGGACACTTTACATTTGTGACCATCTTCCTTGCATCCTCCTGAAATGTTTCCACTGAGCTTTTAATACCAGTTTGTTATTTCTTAACATCTGGATCGGATTTAATAGCAATTACACACGTTGAAAAGAGCTTGGGGTTTGGGGCTTTGAGAGGGCAGGAAAGGTGGCTTTCAGTAAACGAATGAGCCTTGAGTCATTCAAAGGGAATCCCATTCAGGACAAATTATTTACTTTTCCCTTTACCTTACTGAAATGCGGCTCAAAAAACCCCCTGTCCAGTATTTTAGGACAAGAATTTCAAAACCAGATGGATCAGGGTTCAAATGCCTAAACTTAAGCATATAGCACTATTTTGGATCCACTGGGATATTCAAACATCAGTATGGAGCTGCCAGCCGTGTCATCGGGAAGACCCATACCACTCTGGCTGGATTCAAGTATTCCAGAGGGAGCACTGAAAATTAGCAGTCAGATTTGTAACCCTTGGCCATAACAGTTGAACAGGAGTTGCACAGACATTGCAAAATACAAGAAGTGATAACAGAGAGTCATTGGTCATCTGGAAAAGTTGAAATCTGAGCCTTTAAACTAGCAAGAGCAGCAGTAGGTCAAAGCCACTGAAAACCAATATATTAAAGATACAGCGGCTTCAACGTAGCTGCCTTGGATGGTTTTGTTGGGTGCTCATCTTTACCTACCAGGGGAGCTAAACGGGTTATCAACTCAATTATCAGTAAGAAGAAAATGGAATACAAAATTCTGTCATGTGCAGGAGACATTTGATTGACTTTTATAATGTGCCAGGTGAAAAACTGTGATTCCAGATCAAATTCTCCCCTTGTATAAAAATGGATTTTGTCCCCACTCACTAAAATGAAATAGATTAAATTACATCCCAAAAGAAGTCAATCCCCCAATTCTATATACATAGAAAAGATATTTTAATAAAAATTCTTTATATTCCAGAAATATTTCCATCACTGATTTGATTCTTTGGGGGGTGGCAGGCAAATTTTATTTTGTCCACATGTGGTCTCAATAATAGTTGTGGGGCCATTATTACAGAAAGTACATGTGGGGTGGTATTTGCTAACTAAATGTAGACTTCCATATTTGAACTAGTCTCTATAGGCTTCCTTCGCAATCAGGAAGAGAGGGATATTTAGCCGTCATGTTTCTTATGCTAAAGTAGGCATCTAAAATAGGCCAAAAACCTGCACCTTAGTTAGAAGTGTTCATTTCTCTTCATCAGTAGCATGGAACTTTGGGTATCTCAGAAGTAAATGTCAGCACTGCAGATGTCTATAGTTAGATGGGATTAATTCAGTCCCAAGGATAAGAAGATATGCAGATTATGTTAACACCTCTTAACAGCAATTACCCATATTATGAGGTATACTCAGCTGTGGACTAAATGAAAAACAAGCTTAATGTTCCTTTGCCTTCAAGCCCATAATAGTCCTGCTACTGCAACATTCCTTCTAGAGGGAAGTAATACACCAGTGATGATATACTGCTATTTAATAGGACAATTTATGATAAGAGGTGGATATCAGTTCTGTAATGCTCCTATTAACACATTTTTCAGCATCACGGTTCATCATGAATGTCTACATTAAATATTAGGAGAACAGCATCTGTCTTGTGTAGAGGACTGAAGTAGAGGTGTTTAAATTGGTACAGATAAAAATGTACGGGTGTGGAAGCACCACAAAGAATTATGTGGCAGGAGGAGGGCTAGAAGAATGATGCATTGACGTCACTTAGATCAGGAGGTCATCAAGGTCCCAGCACATCTCTATGTTTCTTCTCAGGATACCCAAACTGGGAAAGAAAAGACAGTGTGTAAGTCCTGAGTGCTCACAGGTGGAACAGGATGCAGAGACTAATCCTCAGTTTATATGGGGAACATAGCAGGCAATATCTAAAATCACCAAAACTGAACCCAAAAGACACGAGGAGAACCTGGCCTATTTCTCTTGTCCTCTGTGTCATAGAATTATAGAATCATTAAGATTGGAAAATACCTCAAAGATCAATGAGTCTAATGATTAACCCAGCACTGCCAAGTCCACCAATAAACCATGTCTATAAGCACCATATCTACATCTTTCAGAGATGGTGACTCCAGCACTTCCCTGGGCAGCCTGTTGCAATGCTTGACCACCCTTTCAGTGAATAAATTTTTCCTAATGTTGAATTTAAATCTCCCCTGGCACACCTTGAGGCCATTTCTGTTTGTCCTATTGTTTGTTACCTGAGGGAGTGACATACAGCCGTGTCCCTGAGGCAGCACTGGGAATCTCGGTCTGCCTGCCTGCACATCAGCATCTTGGTGCTGCAAGGGAAGACAGACTATTTGAACGTACATGATTTGGTGTTGCACATGCCTGTGGAAATGCGTGGATTAATGAACGAAATCATCTCTGTTTCAAAACACAATCGCCCTCCCCTCTCTAAGATCTCCTGCTGAGATCTCCTATGCTGTTGCTACAATGCTGCAGCATTGTTTCTGACAAAGTACCTCTCCATCTCTATCAAAAAACAGCTCCTCATCAGCCTAGATCCACTGTTTTCTTTCATGTCAGTAAATATCTGAGGGCAGGAAATACTTGACACTACTTTAACACTAAAGATTTCATGAGTATTATGCCAGATTCTTGGAGGCACAGTTAAGAAATTCCAATACTGTTCAACTTTTAATTTCAGACCAGCAGCATGACTAAACTCAAAATTACATTATTTCACCTGGCTGAAACTGAAGAGAAAAACGGACAGTGACAAACCCTATCCTAGAAAGCACTGAACTATGGGAGAAAGAGCGGTTTACAACTGATTATGTTCCACAGCTTTGTGAATGAACAGGTTGAAATCTGGCACTTACCTATAAGAAAGAAAAATTAATGCTTGGGTATATTATTCATTCAAAAGAAAAAGAGCCAAGCCCTTTGCTGGCATAAACTGCCACAGCTCTATTGATTTCAAACAAGAGCTTATTTGCATCAGATGAACATCCAAGCCATATTTTATAACACGCTCAACTTTGATTAATTGTTATTACAGTCCTAAAAAGAATTTTTCATTCCTCAATTATTTTCACACTATACATAAAAAGAAAATAAAAAGCCCTGCCACTGAATACACCCATAAATATTCTTTAGCTATAAGACAATTAATAATTCTTTTCATAATTTGAAGAACATTAGACTTGATGTTCACAGCTGACTTGCCTTGAAAAGTGAGCAACTACATCTCCTACACTCATTCAGGTGGACTCAACAACGTTGTCTGTGTTCAATTTTCTGTTTTTCTTTTCACCAATGCGTTAGGTCATCAGGAACAGCTCCTGAACAGAAATCCCCAAATGGACACTTTAAATGTCTGGACAAAACTGGATGTGGTTTTCTATGTAACCGGTTTAGAGGTGGCTGTATGGAGCCATCTGAAAAACTCTTATCCTCATTGTACAGAACTACAGAAGTATTATTCATGCAGCAGTCTGGGCCTTCATTCTTCTGCCTTTAATTTACATATCATTACAATTCTTCCTTAGAAATAAAAACCCCTGCATTATTCTGAGTCCTGTGCTCCCATGTGGTACAGACCGGGTTTTTCCTTGATCTGCCAATGATTTTACAGTTCATTCCCTTTCCTTTTGTATTATTATAGCAGTAACATACTGGATGTTTAGGAAAATCATGTCTGTAGGCTGTTAGTCTCCAGATGTGTGAGACAGGGTGAAAGGAAGGGGAAGAGAGAGAAAAAAGCAGGAAGGAAGTAAAAGAAAATTGAGAGGGAGAAGGGGGCAAAGGAGGGAGGAAGGAAGGAAAATGGGCGGCTACCCCATGGCTACAGGAATCAACACATCTGATTGCTTTGGGAAATATTGAGTGAATTCTTGAGATCCAAGCACAAGTCATGAGATGTTTTCTTCAGTCAGATCTCCTCTGTGGATGCAGTTGTGCATAACAACCATGTTTACATCTAAAATTTTTTCTCTGATAAATCTGCCGTATTTGTGTTTATTTAACAGCTGATTTTTTTCAGTGGCTTCATACTGAATACACCAATATCCTTCATCTCATTCAACCATGGTGTAATACCTGATGTGGGTAAATACTTGACCTCTCCTTTAATTTAAAGACCATTTAGAATTATGTCACAAACCTGCTCTGTGCTGTCTAGTGTCATGATTTCCTCTGACTTCATATGCCAAGCAACCTTGGACTAAATTTATACTTAGATGGAAGATCTTCTGAAGAATATATCTATTATCTTTCCCAAACAACAAAAAAAACCCCACCAAAACAAACAAACAAACAAAAAAAAAAAAACCAAACCACAGTAGTTTTGGTAGTTCAGAACACAAGTTTCTGTGAGTAGGCAGTCTGAACCTTTACAGAAAGGTGCTATAGAATTTGCTATAGGATTTTAAAAGGTTATAAGATTTTAAAGCAGATTGGAAGATTCTTTAATAGGGAGTCAATATACTGTTATATTTTATGGTCCTGACCCTTTCACAGTGACAAATCATGATTGATTAAAATGGTCACATAAAAGGGTATTTGCTTGAGCAAACTACTTATAAAATATGCCGTGGTTCCAGAATCAGGCCCCATTGTCAACCATAAACATCTATAGATGTTTATAAACTTGATTCTGCCATCTTGAAGATATGACCAGAAAATATCCTATAGTGTGTATTATTGGAGCAATTGGTTGATCCCAATTGTTAAAAAAACGAAAATATGTTCTTTCTTGATGTTGTTCAAATCTAATGTAATAACAGCTATGGAAGGAAGATCAGTAAACACTGATGTACTCCTGTGGGTTATTGATATTTTCTCATACATCGCCATTCCTTTTCATAGGATCATAGGGAAATCCAGATTGGAAGGAAGCTCAGGAAGTCTCTAGTCCAATCTTCTGCCCAAAGAAGGGCCACATTTGAGGTCACACCACGTTGTGTGGGGCTTTATCCAGTCTGGTCTTGGAAACCTCCAGACAGTGACAGAGACCTCTGCACAGTGCAGGCTGTGAATCTCCTGTTTCCATGTATTCCCACTGCCCTCATCCTCCAACCATGCACCACTTCCTTAGCTAAGGCTTTTCTTTTGGTTTGTGTGTTGCCATAGCTATGTTTTAATCCATAAACTGGATTTATATTGGTGTACCTTAATAGCTGTAGAAAGTCCTGGTGATACTAATGAGATTATGCCCAGGTACAAAGGTATCCATATCTGGGGCAGGACTGCAGACTCTGTAGACCTTCTATGTAAGCAAAGGAGAAAAAACATCACATTAAAAAAAATTTCATAGAATTTCAACTTGCGTTTTAAACAAAGATATTTTCTGTAGCTCTCTTGTTAAGTAATACCAAACTCAAACACCAAAATCAATAAAAAACCCCCCAAAAACACACCAAAAAAAAAAACCCAATCCACAACAACCCCCCCCCAACAACAACAACAACAAAAATAAAAAAAACACCCCATAAAATCCCTTCCATTAGATATATATATAATTTAACAACTCTAATTTAACAAACCTGGGTGTGTAAAAGAAACTGGAACAGTAGATATATTTAAAACAGTCTGAGTCAAATCCTGAGAAGCTTTATATAATGCAGTAATGATCTACCTAAAATTATAAGAAATTTTCAGTATGCTAGCTTATCCCACATATTTAAGGACAGAAACAGGCAAATAAATGAAGGCAAGATTTGAGACTGTGACACAGAAAACAGAGAAAACAGGAGTCTAATATATACTGTCAGATAAAAGGAGCCTGAAGGGAGATGATAACACAGTTTAAATACCCTGAAGGAAGCAATATCAAGGAATGAAGAGAGTTATTCACACTATGTAGTAGAGCTAAACCAATTTGTGTTTAACAGGACCTGCAAATTAAAAAAAAAAAACAAAAAAACCCCAACTACTTCAGCAAGACAATATGAACATTTCAGGGGAACAATACTGCATAACTAACTAGGACTCCAGCAGGGAGACTGCCACACTCTTCAAGTTTCTTAAAACCTTTGCTCCTTTGCTGGTCAGCCAGGTAGGCCCTTGCCCTGCAGCTGTCCCACCTCTCAGTAGGGTGCCCACCCTCCACCCATGTTAATCCCCTTGGCTGCCTGGAGCTCCATGCTCACCTTTACCCACAACGACAGGGTCAATCAGTGCCCACCCAGCTCTCACCTGTACCAGACACCCCCGTGAGAGCCAGCCTCTTTCTGGGAGGGCTGCTTGGAAAGCATGAAGACTGGGAAGCATCTCCGTGTGAAGACTGGCCCATAGCCTCACCGTGGTCACTGGTGGAACCCCATTGCACACCACCCACCAAGGGGCACTGTCCTTAGCACTTAGCAGTGACCACCATCAGCAGACCAAAAGCCCTGTCATCAAGGGCTTTCATAAGATCATTATGATTTGATGCCTGCACCACACATTGTCAGGAGGTTTCAGATTACTGGACTAGATTGCATCTAGTCCATTCCTGTCTCCTGCAGGCTCACTACCAACTAAAATGGACCAGGTGCGCTCCTAGACTACCTCTTCCATCCTGGTTTCACCTGAGATGTTTCTAGTTTAGGTGCTCTGAGACCACTCTGAATGAAAGCAGAGAAAACGTGGATGGTGGAGTTCAATTCAAAAGTGCACTCTTGATCCAAATTTAAATGCAAATGGAGAATAATCCAATTGCTCAGTTTCCAGACAATTGTCTTCTTAGCCCTCTTCACCTTGGTGTAGAAAAATCTGGGCTTTATTCCCAGCATGAAGCTCTTTTGTTTCTGCATTTTTGCTTTTGCATTCCTCGCCCTCATGCTCCCAGTGTCTGCAGGGACCATCATTTATATTGATGATTTCAAAATGTCCTACTTTGTCTTTTTCCTACTTTGTCTCTGATATATTTATTTTTTCATTGGAAATGGCAGTCCCTGTATATCACATTTAAGAAATATACTTACGTTTTTCTGATAACTTCTCCAAGACCAAGGACCCAAAGGAAGTGGCCCAAAGATCTCCAGAGATTCAGAGGCCCCAAGAGGGAAACCACTGTTTTAAGGTTCCCCACAGAGAAAAGGACAGAGGCAATAATCAGCCTGCAACAGTAACACAGCACTTATGGTGGATGACCTACTTCTGGAGAGACAACAATGCTTCTTCAAATGCTCTACTACTCTCTTCCACTGCATCTCTCCCTTACGGTTCATGATTAAATCAGAGTAATCATACAAGGGAAAGAAAATTCCACATATGTTACAATTAGATTTAAAAAATGTCCTTTCAAAGCTCAGCATCACAGATCATCTTTGATTTTAAAGACATTTCATTAGTCATGATGACTCCATGTGGGTCTGAATCCATTGCAATAATATTGATGATAGCATAACCAAAAAATAAGAGAAAATGAAGGCAGGCATTGTCTTCATTATTCCTTTATATAGCAATATCTTCTGCAGGATAAATCAAGTGGATTTTACAAGCTGAGTGTTACAGCACAGATTCATTTTTCATAGCTTTCATACACATTTTTCTGCATTAAGCAAACAACTGCCAAATAAAGGCTAAACTGTGCTTTTGGAGTCAAGCCATCCCTCAAGCAGTTCTGCATGAATCACATTGTGTTTATTGGTCGCCTCAGACAAACAGGCAGTAGCCCTGACTAATGACAACAAATGTAATAAAACAGCTATGCCTCATTGCTTCTAGAAAAGAGGAGAGAGATAGCATAACCACATTCCTGCCTGTTCTGATGTTACAGTGATTTTTCTGTCAGTGCCAGGCAGGACAGAAATCCTTTCTCGAATTATTTCTTAAGGAAGGAGCGCCTAACCAACAGCAAGTAAATTAGGTATGACACAAGTTACCTGGATTTTATTCTTTGCTTTGATAAAGACTTCCCACATGACTCAGACAAGTAATTTTTAATATCTCTCTGTTCCCAAGCAATATGCATGAAAATAATTACTCCAGTGTGCATTAAGAAAACGTTCATTGCCTATTACTTGACACTATGGCAAGGAGAGTCAGACGGTCCAAGATCTTTCACATGTGGGATGAGTCTAATTGTTTTGAGAGCACAATACACAAGCACAATAACATTGTTATAATAAAAGCGCCTGATTCATTATTGTAATTATCTTCCCAGGAATACAAAGAAAAGATTATACCTGAGTAATATTTAACAGTATTTTTCTTTAGAGCCTGAGAAATCACTGGAATGTTGAAATACAAATGCCAGCATTCCTTTCTCAAATCAAGACTGAACAGAGAGGATTTAGAGCAGCAGCACCACCTGTTGGTAAATTTGTCCTAAAATTACCTAAAAAGCAACAGAAAATTATCAAAGCAGACCATGAAATGAAATGCAGAATAAAACCCTCATATTGTATCTTCTACTGTATCATCTTACTACCAAGACCTACGTGAAACTAGGACCCACATCAAGGGGCACCCACATTATTTGTGCCGCAGAACTCTTCTTCCACATGAACTTGTTCTTTTATTATAGGCAATGTTTCCTTGAGCCACAATTTCACTTCTTTTTTCCTTCAGTCATTTTGCGGTAGCAAAGGCTGCCTAATTCGTCCAGAAGCCTCACATTAAAATCAGGGTGGTTCTTCAAAGTGAGTATACACGGGAAAGAATGTTCCTGGAAGAGGCAAAGCCATCATAAGTGGCAAACAGTTTATCAAGCTGTCAGCAGTGCCACTTCTGGCTGTGAAATCTGAAAGAGCAACAAATGCAAGGTTAGTGAGTGATTATTACTTGAGGAAGGGTGGCATTCACATAACTGTGAAAACAGGGAAATCTCACAGTTCTTACTGATGAGATTGTTCTTCCAATGTGAAATAGCAATGCAAATACCTAGAAGATCATAAGGAAAACATCCATCTCATAACCTTAAGCTCTGAAACAGGCTGTAGCACGCAGATAAATATTTTGCTTGCTAATATAGTTTTCTATGGAGATGTTGAGCAAGGATTATGGCACACTGTAATAAAGGCAAAATGACCCAGAAAGGCAACTGCCATCAACTGTAGAGATCGGAGCAACAATCTGAGGAAAAAAAAAGCAAAACTAAACAGACAATTTCACCAAATAAGCTTGACATTAGTAAAATCTATGGTCAGTCTAGTATCACATAATGTCACACTTTTCACATTGAGTGTGTCAGCCTCTCTAGACCAAGAACCCATCCTCTGGCAGGTGCTGCTGTGTTCAAGCTACACCATGTAGTTTACACAGGCCCATTGCTCACATGTTTATCTGCCACTAGGTACTACTGCAAGGCACTGCACCTGTGGAGGCTTTGATCTATGGTGCTGAGTCCACCTAAGGCAGACCTGGCCATCATACCACTTGTTCTGCAGCTGAACATCCACTCAGAAGAGCTGTTCCAAAGCTTCTGTGCTCTTCTACTGCCAGCACAAGTTCAGTGTGCAATGCACTTGCACCCACCAGGATCTATTCCACAAACACAAAATTCTGGATACGATGACCTCCAGCTTCCCTTGCACAACAAATACGGATTTTTTTTTTAACACCTCTAGTAACTAATTGCCTGCTCACATATATTTTGAAACAACTCATTAGTTTTATTATGGATTTAGGCTTAAACAGCTGGTCACATGACTATTTACATGCTTCTTTGGAGAATTCTGAGAACAGCCCAGCAGCTGAAATTACAAATACATACCCTGGTTTTGCTGATCCTATTTCTAATTGCTCATGCCTAAGAACATGATCAGTGTCAGCAGTTTCAGTGCTTAAGTTTCTCCTAATGGTTACATATGATCAATTGCATATTTTTCTTCTTTTTAAAATTTCTCACCGACTGACAGATGCATTTATTTACAGCTCAACAGACACAGGCTGCAGACTTCACTTACATCATCACGACTGGATGAAGGGAAATATGAGCTGTGCGAAGGACAAGTGGCAGTTGGGTGTTCTCATTCCTCACTTGGTCTCTCAATGCCAGCAACGAAAAATTTCAAATGGGTCAGCATAGGACACTCTACAGAATGTGGTCTTCTCCACCTTTAACTGCAATAGGGTCTTCACTTCAGTTCTAGGAAAGCGACTCTCCAGAAGGTTTGTGCAATCCGGCCTCTTAGCCAGAATTGTGGTGGTCACTGCTCTCCAGATGGAAGCATTACCTGCAAATAACCGCTCTTTTCCTCTCCTGCCACAGCCACATTAATAAGTCAATAAGAGCGGGAAAGAGAGACCAAGTTGTTTCAGATGACTAATAGAGTTCAGATAACCCAATTAATTTAGTGTCCAACATAAGGCACCTTAAAAGAACCTCAATTTTTCAGCAAAAAGTCATTTAGCATTATATGAAGATAAAATAACGTTCAATAATCTCAAAGGAGATGCCAAGTACCAATTTAAAGTAAATGGGAACATCTTTGGGTTTCATTAGGACTTCTCAGACTTTGAGATTAAAAAATCATATATTATTTCTGAAAGATTCGCTTGTGCCTATCTAGAAATTATACTTTTGTACCCTGCACATTTGAAATTGCAGTCACTGAGCACTTCAGAACAGTGCTGAACTGAACTCCATATCTGCAAAGCATTTTTGAATAATGTGGTTCTTTTCCCCCCATTTTGCAACAAAACAGAAAGATAATCTATTTTTTTAACAGTACTGACAAAATATCAAAGCACTCCACTAAGAGCATCTTTTCCTTCATCAGCTCCCTTTGATTTCATACCATTGTTTTGGTTCCTCAAAACAAACATTTTATCTCCTTCTTTTGAGATGAAACAGTTAAATACAGACAGAGAACTGGTAAGCATTACGGCAATGATCTCTAAATACAATTTTAGAACATTCATTATTTATTACAAGCATTTGAATTTTCATTGAATAAGTTCATTTTGGTTTAACCCTCTCCTAGCTTCTGCCTCAAGAGAAAACAGGGCTGTTGGTAAAGCTACTGTGAAGCTTTGCAAATGCCCAGGTGTTGAAATGTAATCTACAATCTTACCTCTGGCATCTTTACAACACCTACCTGTTTGCCTGAAAGAGACCTTTCCTATGAATATGCTTTCCTAGCATACACGCAAAATGGATGTCTGAAATTTGTGACTACCTCAGTATCTTGACATTTTCACACAGTACATACCCACTGGGTCTTTACCATGTTTTCTATATCTGTATTGTAATATTTATATATCTATTTATATTTACTTATAATTTGTATTTCCTGCCATCTTTTGCTGTTTTCTAAACCAGCTCATTATATATCTTCATCACTGTCATTGTTGTGTTTCCACTAGAAATTCTGTACACACTGCTGTATACATGGTGCCCCAAACAATTTCATATTTATACTGTAAAGAACAGTAAATGGGGAGAGAAGCACACATGATAGAATAGTCTGCTGTTGTTATCTTCTGGGTGAATATTTTTCTCAGTCAGAACTTCAGCAAGAGGAGACTAGGAAAGCTGCAGTCACTGTAAAAAGCCAATTTTAAAAAGACCATCAGGTGCAAAATTGTAAGAGTAGCAGAGCTTGCTCTGAGACTCTTCCTTTTTTTTTCTTTCCTGCGTAGCTCCAGCCTGCTTACTTAAAAGCTGGGCAGCTTATAAGTAAGAGACTGATGCTCTTTTGAACTGCTGTTTCGGTTTACTGATAGCTAGATCAAGCACAGAATGATTTATTTTTCTAGCTTATTTTATTGTGGTGACTCTTCCTAATGTCACAGTGAAGCCTGGCTCCCGCTATTTCCAAACTATCCAGTAAGTTTAAAAAAAAAACCCCACAAAACAAGAAACCCCAACAAACCACAAAAATCACAATCATAGTTACCATAGAAACTATCTCTAAGATACAGAACAATTTCTTAAAGAAGTCTGCAGAGGAGTACTGAGTATCATCAGAGCTGTGACACAATGGTTCAGAAAAAATGAGGGACAGGCTGTGCTTCAGAGCATGAATTTCTCACAAGCTTCTTGAAGTGAGGAAGAGTGTTTCTGTTGAAATAGGAACGGCTACGTGCACAGATAGTATCACAAGTCCATCAAAAGTGCATCACAAAACAATAAAACAGAGTAATAAAACTTATCCCTTCGCATCTTCAAGTTGTTACACTTGATAAGAGTATGACTGGGCTGCTGCATCAGTCCCAGCCAATGGATATCACTCTTTGCATTTGTGTTTATATCTGTGAAAGAATGGCAGAGTTCCTCTGGATGGAAATAATGTGTTATCTGGGCTTCTCATGATACTGACATCTTCCAGTCTTGTGATACTATGAGGAAAATAAATCTCTTGTCATTTCAGCCCATAAATGGCTCCCTTTGGCATTAAAAAGTCTGTAAAAACCATAATTACAATTGCAAAAAAAACAGAGACAAAACCCAAGTAACAGATCCTACATGCATTCCCAATGCATGACATCTCAGGCATAAGTGCAGACACTTTTCTACTCAAAGATGCTGCCAAATGAAAAAAATGTCAGTGCTATTTGTTCCTGCTACTAAAAAAAATATGTTTTCTGAACTGCATTTCAAAATCGCTTTGTATTGAGAACGCCTTCTGGAACTCAATCCAGAGCTGTTACAGGAGAATTCTGCTACCACCTTCTGGCTGACAGAAATTCTTAGCACTTACTTAACCAGCATACACTGAGTTCATAATGTGTTTGCTGTTTTTCAGTCTGCACTCTTCACATGTTACTGCCCCATCTTCTTTAATACATAAATAGGAATTACACACAAAAACTTAAACTGTCATTTTGCAAACCTTTCTGTTTTGCAATTAGAAAGATTTAAATTTTTCACAATCAAAATGAAACTTCTTGACATAAATCTAAGTGGGCTTTTTCCACGTCTTATCCCTCCCAAAAAAGCGTTGATTCAATCCAATTTACTTCCTTATCAATGAACAGAGAAATCCATTGTTAACATCACTACAAAAAATACTTCACAAAAATGGCAGTCTTGTAAATTCTTTTGCACACTTCTTGCACTGCATGTGTAATTAGTCCCACTAACTTCACAGCATCAGAAACAAAGGTGATCAGTATGCTGGATAGCTGCCTTTACTTGAATACACTTGCTTGCAGTAAATGGAATAAAAAAAAAGAGCATAACCAGATCATAGCCTCCTTAGCTGTGTTATGACCTTTTCTATCATTGCCACAATTTATTCTTAAAATTTCTGTAGTTGCCAAACAAAATCAGCACTTTTTTCTTTTTCTCTTAAGTAAGTAGCCAGATGTCAGCTCCAGAAAAGCCTGAAGCTGTTAGATTCAAGTTTCAGAACCCTTATGACAAAGAAATTTACACTGTGTATTTACACATTTAAAATGCCCTTATTTTGAAAACAACATCAGATGTGGGGAACTGTCCAAGAAAGCACCTTGAATGAGTTTGGTAATAGTAACCAAGTGAGAGTAATCATGAGGAAAGTGTAGAGGAGCAAAGTAAAGGTCATCATTATTTCCCAGAACTAAGGCAAGGTCACTTCTATTGTAAGCCCTTTCAGTTGCTGAAACTGGTGCTCAGAACTTCAACCAGATTTAGTTGTGTTAGTCACCTCCAAGAGAAAAGAAAAAAAAAGGACAAAAAGCTGGAGATGGAAGCTCAAACATTCCATGAAAATATCTACCAACTTAAAGTGAACATGTTACTATACCATAACTTTTAAATATCTGGTCTGTATTTAGAGACTCATAGAACCATTAAGTTGGAAGAGGGACCCTGAAGATCATCTAGTTCCAAACCCCCTGCCATGGGAAGGGATGTCACCCAATAGACCAAGTTGCTCAAAGCCCCATCCAAACTGGACTTGAACACTTCTATTCTCTGAGCAACTTGTTCCAGTGCCTCACCACCCTCACAATAAGGAACTTCTTTCTAATACCCAATCTAAACGTGACCTCTTTCAATTTAAAGCCATTATCCTTTGTCCCATTACTACACGTCCGTGTGGAAAGTCCCTCTCCAGTTCTCTTCTAGTCCCCTTTGTGTACTGGAAGGCTGCTCTAAGGTCTTCCTGGAGCCTTCTCTTTTCCAGGCTGAACAACACCAGCTCTCTCACTCTGTCTTCAAAAAAGGGGTGCTCCAGCCCTCTGCTCATCTTCATGGCTCTCCTCTGGACTTGCTTCAACAGGCCAATATTTTTCTTGTGCTGGGGGCCCCAGAGCTGAACGTAGCAGGTTGGATCTCTTCAGAGTGGACTAGAGGCGCAGAATCCCCTCCCTGGCCCCGCTGGTCACAGTGCTTTGGATGCAGCCCAGGACATGGTTGGCTTTCTGGGCTGTAAGTGCATATTGCCACAGGTTGAGTTGAGCTTCTCATCCACCAACACCCCCAAGTCCTCAGGGCTGCTCTTATTCCATTCTCTGCCCAGCCTGGACTTGTGCTTGGGATTGCCTGATCCATGTGCAGGACCTTGCACTTGGCCTTGTTGAACTTCATGAGGTTTACACAGGCTCACCTCTCAAGTCTGTTAAGGTCTCTCTGGATGACATATTTAGTTTCAATTCTCCTCCCACCAGTATTCCTGTAATCCATCAACTTTGTGTTCAAATTGATTTGGGTCACAGCAGTAGTGCACTGTTATGTAGCTACATGAATTATCTTAACATTTTCTGTCATCTAGGGAGTTGAATTTTTTAAATTTCACCATAGCATTTTTGTTTAGTTATTCACAGATTGTGTAGTATTTCAATCTTGTTTCAGCTGCAGGAAGGATGAAAAAGGTCATTATAATACATGCATCACTGCAAGTTATGACAAAGCAGCACTCTGGAGAATGGTTGTACAGATACATCAAATAGGTTTTACTTTCAGCAGCGAGGTCAAAGGCATAGAAAAATTTAAATGGGAAAGCATCAACATATCATCCCATATTCTATGGAACTCAGTAACAAAATTTCCAGTCTCCTTAGTAGCACCTGAAAGCAGACTTCTGAAAACTTCTTAAAATATTATGTTTTCTAGATATTGCAGGCACCTAAGTTACTTAGAAAATTACCTTTGAAAATTCTGCCTTAAATGAATTCAAAGAGTTGCACAGCAAGCCTATGCTGAAGTCTCGTATCAAAGGTGGTGGTGAGCCTTAATGAAGTATCTACTTAAATTCAGGTCATGCTTTAGCAGCAAGCACTCTGGTGGATTATTAGAAGTGGATGCTGTTTAATCTCTCTTACCTCCTGGGAAAACCTGGCATTTAAAAAATCACAAAAGGGGGAGCAAAGGGTTCTCTCCCAAAAAGTCAGTTGTTCTGCTTCTCCATGAGATGTGACATTTTAAGATGTTCTGCCCATCAAATCTGAACATATTCAGTTGAACAGGACAGTTTCTTGCAAACGCTGCAGGCTTTTGGCTTTTAGCTTTACAGGGATTTACATTTGTATTTTAAACCTCTGCTAAGCTTCCTAAAGAAAGGATTTGTTTAATTATTTCACATTTTGACATTTCTAGATCTGAAACAGAGCTACCTGCCTTGATTTTAAATGAGTCCTCAGAATCCATTAAAATTTCAAGGGCTCCCTCTCTGTTGCAAGGAAGTTGAGGGAGCTCAAAATGCCCTTTGCCTCTGATTAGCTGCCAAAATATTCTGGTGTGGCAGGTGCCACCAACACAACAGCTCTAGCCTGAAGCTTGAGCCTGGAAAACCTTCTCCTCACCCGCCTTCAGATTTATTGAAAACTGGTTTAGTTTGGGGCCTTTCTGCAATCCCATGTTCAGCAGTTCTGCACAAATAATGTCCGGATTTGAAGACACCAGGATGAAAGACTCCTCACCCAACAAACTGGCAAGCAAATCAGCAGATTCTGAATTTTGAGAAGTGGACTGAAACATCCTGTTTCTTTACAGGTTCCAGTTCTACAGGGAAACCACGCCATTTCCAATGCTTGGAGATATGCCTAAGCCCCATCATCCATGGATGAGATGGAATGACTTTTGACTGGTAGAAAATCAGGGTGGCTTTTTTCAGGGGAAGTCTTTGTACAGAATTGTCCTAGGTTACAATATAGATGTATTTAAGTATTCTATTACCACCAGCTGTGGGCCATTAGCTGTTATCTCCTGCTATAACCCACCCCTGATAACAGACAGTGGGCCATCAAGAAACCACTGCATGACTCATGGACTTATCTCATCCTATTTTGAGATGCTCCACCCAGGAGGGAGGAGCCAAGCATTCCCACCTGGATATAACCTGGCCTTAGAACTACCTAAGGCAGCCCTTATCTATGGGCCTTCAGATGAAGACCAGACTCTTTTTTACAGGATCACTGCTTCAACAGGACCACTTCATCTAGACTGCTAGCAACACCCTGACCGACAGGGTGCCAGGTTGTATCTGACTTTGTCAGTGCTTTTCCTTGTATTAATTCACTTAGTTTTAATTTTTCCTATTAAATTTTAATCCTGACTTGTGATCTCCCACTGGTTTATTTTCAAACCAATATAAGAATCTAGCTCTGTGCACAAAAAAAAAAAAAAAAAAGGGGGGGGGGGGGCTATAAATCCCTCTGCTATCAGCCAGAAAACATTCATCGGGTGAGTACATGCACATCCATACATAAAGTCTAGAGCAAACATTCTCCTGTGTTATGTCTGCTCAAGGTAGAACACTGCCTCTGAAGACTTTTAATTGTAGAATTTCTGACATGAAATGACAGGAATAGAGCAGATGCAATTAAAATAAAAAGTGTATGCTCACAAATCTTTCACTATTTCTCAGATAAGATGTCTTAGAACACCTAATACAAGATCCAGTTGTTAAAGACACCATAAAAGCTTGTCTAACACTCTGGAAGACTTTGAAACTGAAAATAAAGGACAAAACGCATAAAAAAAATTATCTAAGTACTTTTCATGTTTTAAGTTCTAGGGAACCAAAATCCAGTGATCATCCATTAGACCGTTATTCCTTATCACTCTGAAACTCAAACGAAAGGTTTCTACACAAAATATACAGGAATAAATTAGATTTAAGTCTATCATGCCACAAGATGATTAAGTAAATCTTATTTGAACAAGTAAGTTACTTTCTACCTTTCCAAAAGTGGGTTGAAAGCCTCACATGCCTCTGCTATCAAGCACAGAAAATGCCTTTTCGAAGCTAAGCAGACTTCTGTGAGATGAGTATTATGTACTGTAAAATTGTAATGTTTTGTGCAAGCCAAATACATGCAATTTCAAGAGTTGATTACAAACCATTATTTGCTTCTATAGAGTTCTGTGAAACAAAAAAACCTCATTCTATTTAACATCACATACAAAGATGACGGATACAGCTCAGTAACATTCAGAGATCTGACTGTGTGTGTTAAAATTAACAACAAACTGAGGTTTCAGATTAATTTTCTTTAATGTGATATGCTGTAGAATTTTGAATTATGAACCAAATACACTCTTTTGATTTCTGTCTGGGAGATATAAAGGCATGTCTCCATATCAGTGAGACAGCAAATAGGTGTGGAATATACACGTGATACTTTTTGGGAACACAAGGATCATGTTTTTCTTTTCACAAGTCTTCTCTGAGTGTTAGAACCAAACTCCATTACTAATGTCATAGGAATGCTACTGCTTAATCCAGTAAATACCATGCTGCTAAAATAACTCCTTTTGAGTTTTTAAAAAATATTCTTAGAACAGAAATTGATGCTGCCTCTACAGAAGCATAACTTTTTTTTGCATTGCACAAAGCCAACAAAATGTTGGCTCCTTCTAAAACGGATGTATGCTTGCACACTATGGATGAAATGTAACCATGGTCACAGAAATAGCACAGAACTTATTTTATGGATATAAATCACATTTTATTCTCATGTGGCCCTTTCATTGACAGGGAAACAGGTGATTTTTATGTTTTAAGGACAATTCTTCACCTTATGGTACTGATGCACATATACCTACTTCAAATATGCAACATTTCTGTCAATCTTTTACTTATAAAGTAATGCATCTTACAAAAAGAAACAACTTAAATGCTTTTATATAGAAAAATAAGCATTCTTACATCTCCCCTTTCTTTCCAAACTCTTATCAGCACTTGTACTTATACACTAAAATGCTTCTGGTAAATAGCAAGAAAGTGAGGGGTTTTTCTGCTTGAAACTACAAGAGGTCTCAATGGGAACTGCAGACCAGAAGCAAGCACTCAGCATCCGATGGCTCAAACAAATGTGTATCTTTGTGAGACACACAGAAAAAGATGCCAGCAGAGTGCATCAGGCATAAACTCACAAATTTGCAGAAGTTCAGGGCAACATCGGAAGCAGACCCCTGGTTATCCTTTTTGCATCCTGAAACTCCCTTTAAGGAAGCACCTTTTTTTGTTCATTCTGTGCGCATGTGCTTCAGGATTTCTCATATGCTGTACAAATACCTAGGCAATTCTATTTAAAAGGCTGTGCAAAAGATGTTTAACTAGGAGAAATCCGTTCGTATTTGTGTGCAGAAATGTAGATGTCTCTAATCATGTATTTAGAACAGTACGTAGTGACAAGAGAAGGAATGGCTTCAAACTGAAAGGAAGCTTTAGATTCAGTATTGTGAAAAAACTCTTCATTGTGAGGGTGTTGAGGCACCGGGACAGGGGATGCCCCATCCCTGGAGGTGTTCAAGGACAGGTTGGATGGAGCTTGGAGTCACCTGGTCTAGTGAAGTGTCCCTGCCTATCATGGTGGGGTTGTGTGGTGCTGTGTTTACAGACCGCAACAGGGTTGGAACTAGATGATCTTGAAGGTCCCTTCCAATGCAAACCATTCTGTGATTTTATATACAACCTCTATAATGCACGCTATAGAGGATATGTAAGTTGGCCAGCTGTCAGGAGCAGACAGGCAAACTTTCAGAGAACTAAACATAAATTAGTATTTTTCACAGTAGGTTTGTGACGCTGGCATCTGTGCTTCAGTGAAGATGACACAGCCTATTAATACACTCACATGAGCACTTCTTTCAAATCAAAACCACAGGCATCTAGGAAGTAAGCATTAGTCCTTTCTAATTACTGGTTTTTTACACAGCCTGGTTGTTGGTTTGGTTTGTTTTTTTTTTTTTCTTAAGTAACTTAGAAAACCTATATTCTCACCAAAAAAAAAAAAAAAAAAGAAAAAAAAAAAAGCGCCAGAAATTCTCCCGAGGCCGAGCATTCACCCCCAGCCGCAGCGCCGCTCCCAGGCCCAGTCGCTCGGCGGTTCCGCGGCCTCGCAGCAGCGCCTGCGCGGCCGCCCGCCCGCTCTCGCCGTCCACCCGAAGCTTCGTGAAGATTCCGGAAGGCGCCGGCCGGCTCTTTCCGCCGCCGGAGCTGCCCCGCCCCCGGTGCTGCTGCCCGGCTTCCTTCCTTCTCTCCTTCTTCCTTCCGCCGGGCTCGGTTCTCCCGGGCGGCGGGGCAGGAGGTGCCGCGGCCATGTCGCTGCTGTGCTACAACCGGGGCTGCGGGCAGCGCTTCGACCCCGAGAGCAACACGGAGGGTGAGAGCGGCGGGAGGGGCCGGGGCGCGGATGCCTGCCCCGCTGACAGCGCGGGGAGCGGGGGCGGCCTCCCGGGGCTCTGCGGGGCGGTGTGAGCCTGTCCCGCCCGGCTGCCGGGCGCTGCGGGGCTGTCAGCCTGCCCGCGGGGTGCCCCGGGGACACGCGTGCGGGGCCGGGGCTGGCCCGGCGCTGCACTTCGCTGTCATGTGTGCTAAAGGTTCTCAAGGCCAACAAGGGTTTCTCTGCTGAGGGTCTCTGTGGGTGTTGCATACATCGCAGGTACCAGGGGTTTTTTTGTATGTCTGGTTTGGCTTCGGTTTTTTTGGGGGTTTTTTTTTGTTGTTTTTTTTTTTAGTCAAGTGCGTGGACTTGCAGCAGGTAATTAAACGTGTCTGAATGGCGCTCGTGTGTCTGCTTTGCCAAGTGCCTTGAGCGGTTGCCGTGCTTCACTTGTGTGTGCTGGGAATCCTGGTGAAACATCTTTAAAGCTCTGTCATTTTGGGTTTCGTAATTTCTCAGAGGCTGCAGAACAGTGATCTGGGTTTGCAGAAGGATCGCCCTCACCTCGTTCATAAAGTAACTCTGTTGGTTAAATTTCTAGAACGCCCTCGTTGTATAAATTTAATTTTTAGTGACCCCCAGGATTAGAAGTAGTCTAACATGTTCTGGCCTGTGCATTTTCTGTGATTTAGAACCGTGGCAATAAAGTGTGTTTATTTTTCTGAGCTAAGTGTTTTCCAAAGAGATGGGCAACATATTAAGTAGGACTTGCTAATGCTAGTAACAGGAGAAGCAGGCACAGTTGTGGAATGCTTCCACTTAGTGATCTTTTCCACCACCATCCCCTACACCCCTTTGCCCCAAAAGGCAAAGCAAATAGGGGTATTTATTGTAAAAGGGAAAAAAAAATCTTATTAGGACTTCGTGACCTGTACTCATTGTAAAAGTAACACTTCTTGACGGTTTGTGGTCAAGTTATAGCAAACTAGCTCAGGTTGGCATGGCCATATGCTTACTCTGTGGTGCTTGGGTTGGGGAAAACAATTCCATGCAGTGAAATTTGTTTCAGTAAGTGGCTAAAACATGTAGTGAAATCCCTGTGTCCTGGACTAAGCAGTTCTGAAGATAAATGTAATTATTCACAGATCGCTACAGAGAACCAGGTTTTGCATTTGGGTGACCCCTACAAATTTCTACTTTGACATTTAATGAAAGGAGTAAGGTCATAGCAGTGTGTGCACAGTAGGATCAGTTTGGCTATGAAATTGACATCAAAAGAACCCAAACAAACAACGACAAAAACCTAAAAAATTGTGGTAGTCGTGTCGGCAATAATTATCTGAGAGTTAGAGAAAATGGCTTTGAAATACTTTGGTTTTCCTGGTGAAAAAAAGGTATTAACAGCAGTGGAGAGGTAACTTGTTTTGGGTTGGTTTTTTTTCAGTGACAAATGTAGAATAGCAACCAAAGGCTGGGATCTGATCTCATACAAATCAGAACTAGAGTATGCCTTTATCTGCTTGTAGCCTAATTTTCCAGTTTTCCCTACCCAGTGTGAGATGGGATCCTTCTTCTTGTCAGACAAGAGCTGTTGGACTCAGTATGAGTGCAGACAAGCTGATGTTTTGCTGTCCTCTAGCAGGGAGAATGCTCAGACTGCTCAGTGGACAAATCCCTCTGGCTCTGCTGAGGCAATGCAGAGCTCCTTGTCCTGGTATCTTCTCTCGTGGAGCACGCAGGGCCCTCAGGAGGCAGCAGCCAAGTGGGCTGTCATTCGCTCCATGATGTACCTGCTGCAGAGCAAGCTCCAGGGAGCAAGGAGAAAGGATTGCCCTTGGCCAGATGGACGAGCAGACGCTTCTCTGTGTCTGCCTTGTGAGCTGGAGCATAGCTACCCCTGAGTTAATTGATTATGAGATGGTTCTGGTCTCTAAAATGGTTGCAGTTATTAACAGCACCTCTCTATTGAAGAATGCTATGAAAAATTAGAAATATTCATTTAGGTCTTCTGATTCAGAAATAATCTTTGCTATGAACAGCATTTATTTTTACTCTCATGGTGCTTCTAATGTCATACTTTCATACTTTTGGAAAAGAATAACCTCTACTTTTATTTTTATTTAATTTAACAGCGAAGTCCTGGTCTCTGTGCAAAATGACCTTTTTTTTCTTTTTAATTTTCCTGTGAGGTTTGCCATCGTTAGCTTTTCATCCTGAAGCTGAAGAAATGGATAGAGATTTATGTATATATTTGTAAGTCTTGCTGAAGGACTAATGTCCCAAAATATGTGCCTTTTGAGTTAAGGCAGGAACTGATGTCCCTCAGACTATCTTACTGTATTATACTTAGGCACTGAATATAAAATCAAAGACACTCACAAAAAGCAAGGTTTCTTTTAAAATCTACATATTTATAAAAAAGATGAAAACAACCAAGTTTGGGTTGGGTTTTTGCCTGTTAGATACCTGTAGGCAGGTAGCTAATAAAGTTATAAATTTTTTCTTTTGCTTCCTATTATGTACATTGTTACTGTTTGTCTCACTTTTAATTTTAAGTGTTTACTTTAAAGGTTGGAAGATGGTGTTTAGAGTCAAGTCAGTAAAATACTATCCATGCAGTAAATGTCAGTGAGATGTTATATAATCAGAGCAATTACATTACATGTGAAAGGAATACAATTTAAAAAGGAACAGGTGTGTAATTTTGATAAACGTCTATGAATATGAACACTTTCATTAATGGAGGTTGTGTTTCAGTTTAGTGTTTGTACAGAATCTGTTAGTAATAAATAGTATTGGCATCGAAAAATTATGCATGTGGAAGACTAACCTTTGGGTTCAAGTCCTTACGTGGCCTAGGATACTACAAACATTGAAAAAAGAACAAGCTAATTATGGTTAAAATCATGAACTCATTATTTGCATTAAGAGAATTTTTAACAGAATGCTTCTCAGAAAAGCTCTAATCAGGTGCAAATAGATGTATTTGAAGCAGTAAACCTGTATTTTCTGTCTGTCATGTTCAGCCATAGGGTCACCTTTTTACTTCTGCAAAATTATCAGTAAGGCCTGATTATTGATGAAGGCCAGGGATGGTCCATAGCAAGTTTACTTGCTCCACGTGGAAGTAGTAGTTTGTCTTAGATACCTGCTTTCTAGTTTGTGTTGTATAATATTTAAGAAGAAAGAAGTCCTGATTATTTATGTTTAATATATGCACTCAGAGAGCTTTTTCTGTGGAGTCTGGATTTTTCTGAGTAATGATGTGCACTCAGGAAGTGGGGCAGCTCATGGCATACATGAATTGCAAATGTGACATTTTTGCTGGGTTTGTAATCATATGAATAAAAATTCTTGGTATGCCTCAATATTAATAATGATCATTGTCTTCTAGATTCATGCACATACCATCCAGGTGTGCCTGTCTTTCATGATGCTCTCAAAGTAAGTATGCAACTTTTAAGTATTATCTTTTTGTTTTTTCATATGTATAAAATAGTGTGCTGCTTTTTCTTTTTAATTCCAGATCTTTCAGTGTTCAGAAACTGATGTTCAGCCTATCATGAGCAACCCCAGGAAATTAGAAAAGCACAATTACTCATTCCTGAAGAAGAAATTAAAAACTCTACTCATATGGTCTAAATGCCATGCAAGTCTAGATGACTTGTTTCCTGTTGATTGACTGACTTTAGGTCTCTCAGCAGTTTAATTAGGTCCTCTAAATAGGACTATGGAGCCATTGAGAGGTTTCATACTCTTTCAGTTAATTAACCTGCTTGGAATTCAGAGCAGCTGCTTGTGGTCTAATGTGGCCTGGGCACTAATGTGTATGTGACATTTATCTGCTGTAAAAAACAGTCACGTTCATTTAATCAGCCAAATGAGGATGTTGGTTAAATTGAGACTGGTCACTCATGCCTCTTATACAGCTGTCTGGAATTCTTGGGCTCCATCTTCAGTGATGAATTAAATGTTCCTGTGACTGGTCTCCAGTGCTTAGGCCAGCTGCACAGCCCATGCTTGGTTTTGTGCTAAACTGTTTTACTACTTCAGGATCTCCTGGATGCATACAAAGTGCTCACAGGGAATCCTTTGAGATACAACTGCTAAAACAGTACTGGAAATCATTCTAATAATTTGATTGTGTGTAGTCAGAAATCTGGTGTCCAAAGGTGGAGCCTGGCACTTTCTACTCTGTTAGTATAGATGTAGCCTAAGTGACTTTTCTTAGAACACCAAACTGCTGTTTAGCTGAGCTTTGAGAGGAGTGAGTGGGTTTTTTTCTTGATACTTAGGAACTGCTTCTATTCAAAGTGTATCTCATCCAACGATGTGATGTCTTTTGGCCTTGTGAAAGACATTTGTGCTAGGCAGTGTGTTTGCTGCGAGCTCTTGCTTGTATTAGAGTACCTGACTCTGGAATCGGCCATCGTGTGCAACTGGCAATTTGGGGCAAATACTCTTAGATCAAATACTGTACAGTTGCTTAGACTATAGTAATTTGTTTTGTACAAAATTATAGTTGTATTCATAGCACAGTACAAAAATTTTCTACGTAATTATAAAGAGAGAAATTATACAGTTAGCTCAAAAACTTACATTTACTCTCTCTTTCTCTTACGTACACACTGTTTATAAACAGGTACCACTTTACCCCTTAGCCTTCTTCCAATCTCTCGGCCTAATTAAAAATTTACCATAATTGCATGTGAGCAGTTTTCTTCCTGCTGTGAGTTCTAGATAATCTAGGTGGGCAGGGTGAACCTTTTTTCTCCTCAGTCGTGGAAATGGTTAATATTTTGAGGGTATTTTAGAACCACCTACCTAAAACCCATTGTGTTGCACCACTTAAGCTTTCAAAGCTGTGGTGCATTAGTCAAGCTGTTGCCTCTAATAAGGTTCTTTGAGTTCTAAGATACATTATTCACAGTGGCAAGACAATTTGCTCTAAAATTGAATTTCTGGTTTATATAATAAAAAGTGCTCTTGATTGATGTAGTTGGATAGCTGTGCAATGCACATACGCAGCTCTGTTGGTGGGAAATAAACAGTTGAAAGATTTGAGTGGTGCTCAAGAAAAGAAAAGAATAAATCCCAATCGTTTTTGGAAGAGGGCCTGTATGTTGGGCCACAGGTGAGCCTGGTCTCAGGTGTGGTATTTGTTTGTTTTGCTTACATGTTACTTTATGAGATGAAGTAACATGTAAGCAAATTTCTCTTGTACAGAGTTGGCACCTAACTTGTCCTGGAAGTATTGCCTCACATTTACTGAACGTTGATTAAGGCAGTATGAGCAAACTAGAAGACTTTTGTGGCTTTTAAAAATGCGGATGATAATAATGTCCACAGTAGGGAAGAAAACATTTGCTAATCTTGATGTGCCACATCTTTTAAAGGAATATAATTAATATTTTGCTTTTTAAAAGCTGTTGTCAAATCTGGTAGTCATTCCTGTGTTGTTTTTATTCCAAAATGTTTATAGGGTTGGTCATGTTGTAAGAGGAGAACAACAGATTTTTCTGACTTCTTAAGCATTGTGGTATGTACTCACGATTATTTACAATTTTTATACTTGTCAAATGATAGTGATTAATATTAAATGGTACATGTACTTACTTTTTTAAAATTTGCCTGCTTTTGTTGAAACTGTCTTAATTCTTATATGCTTTATTTTTCTTCATATAATGCTGAAGTCAAGTCTCATTTTCAAGCTTTAATGATTAAAATTATCTAAACAGGTTTTGGTAGAACTACTTGCTAATAAAGAAGGAAAGTCAACATTTATTGCTGCTTTGCTTGACTACAGAAAGTATGCATTTTTCTTTTAACTTACGTCCAGATGAGGATATTTTCCACTTTAGCAGTAGGATTTCCTTTGCAACCAGTGTTTAGAGTGGGCTAAAGGAGAAGATGGAGTTGAAGAAATGAGTCAAGAAAATTTGTTGCAGTTTTTGTTAATTTATAATGCATGCAAACTACACTGCATATATATGTATAAACATATGCTTTCCACAATAGGGCTGTACAAAGGGTCTCCATAACAGCGAGAAACCTCCTGAGCCTGTTAAACCAGAAGTCAAAACTACCTCTGAACGAAAGGAGCTAGCTGAACTGAAACCCAAATTTCAAGAACACATAATTCAGGCACCAAAACCATTGGAAACAATTAAAAGGCCAAGGTATGGTACATGAAACTTCAGTTTTTCCAAATTTGTAGTCAGTTGGCCAAGTTAAAGCTTGTTTGGTTATTCAGTGTTGCACATTTCATACAATGTAGAAATTACAAAATTAACCTTAGAAGACCTTTGTTTTGGTAGCAGTGATGATGTTTTCTTAAGCTTCAAAATAAGAGAAAAGAATTCTGGTTATGACAAGGAAGTGTACTGGATCTCTCAGTACTGAGATCCACAAGAAGCAAAAATTTAAGTCTATAACCTCATAGTTTAAAATGCCACTAGTAACTGTGTTTAGTGTTTTAAACAGTAATAAAAATAATCTTGGGGTGCTTGTATTTAGATTCTTTTGTATGTGTGATTTATTTTTATTTTTGTAGGGTATTTAGGATTTCCAGTTGAAAGCCAAGACTGCCTTCTGAGTTTCTAGTCTGTTTTTTCATAAACAGTAAGGATTGGCAATTACAGTTGTAGTTTGTTTGTTGAAGGGAGGTTTGAAAGGAAGAGCCTTGTAGGAAGATTAAAAGCTACTACTTTGTCTTCTGTAAATTCCTTGTCGTGAAATTGACGCTAATGCATGGACTTTTTTAGCCCAGATGAGCCAATGACAAATTTGCAGCTGAAAGTGTCAGCTTCCTTGAAACAAGCTCTCGATAAACTGAAATTGTCATCAGAAAACGAAGGGAAAAAAGGTAAGGAGACAGGGAGATTAGGTAGGTATGTGATGCTAGTTGTCACACAAATAAATGAAATGCAGATATTGTCATTTCTGAACTGATAGTTTCATGTAACAATCTGGGAAATACCTTCCAGTCCAGGGAATCACGATCAAAGTTCCTCTGTGGGTAACATGGAGACTTGGTTGTCAGGAGCAGTACATTGTCCTTAACATTATTTGAACTGTGTTCATTTTCTAAGATTTCCTGCTTAGAATGGACGTAATGGTAACATCCATTTCTGAATATGTGACTGATAGAGTTACCAAGAAATGAACCTTACTCCCTGTTGTTGCAGACACAGTATCATATAAAGCCTTCATGAATTGGTGAAATTCCTCTGAATTCAATTCTGAACTAATTGGTTCTCCCTCATCTGTTTTTCTTCTTTTTTCCTCCCACATTTTATTTGGAATTTGGTTCCAGAACTACACTGCTCCTTAAGAAACTTTATAATTTCAACCTACACTTGTGGCTATTTTATGCTCTTTTGTTCTTGTGCCAAACTAATTTAGCTCTTCTTTCTCCATGGTACCCAAATCATTTCCTTGTATGTATTTATAGACAGCAGTTCAAGCCTTTTACATTCTTAGTTTTACAAAACTGAACAAGGTGAATGATTGTTCTCTTCCCCTGTGATTGTAATGATCCTCTTCATCTTTTTTTATTTACCCCACTTAAAATGTGTAAAGATATAGAGCCTAGAATTTGATGCATAGGTAATACAGCATTTGGAATGTTTTTGTACCTCTCTGGCAGATTTCAATTCCAGGCAGAAAATAGAAGCTTAAAGAGGGAGGTTTTTCTAATCTCCTCCTTGGCTCATTTTAATTCCTAATAAAAGCAACGTGTTCAGTAGATTATACAATTCATTTGCTATTTTCTATAATATTCTGTTTACAGAGGAAGATAGTGATGAAATCAAGATTGGGACGGCATGTAAAAATGCAGGCTGTTCAAAAGTAAGTGATTCAGTTGTACTCTAAATCCAGCTGCTCAGCTATTAAGTGAGCAGTTTTGGGGTTTTTTGTGCTACGAGTTGATTTGGAAAAGGCAGAAAGTCCATTGGGTTTAACAAATGCACATTTGATAACACGCTTTAGTGTGGACAAATGTGAGTTGTTGGCAGAAAGTGTAAGATTTTTTTATCTTTTAGACCTAGAATGAACTTGTAATTAGTAAGCTTTTCAAATCCATGGTACTGATGTGTTTCAACTTACAATATTAAATATAATACTGTTGAGAGATGGCTTACTGATAACACTTGACCTGCTCTTGTTAGTGTGTGTGTAGATCAGAAGCATCTACAGATCTTAGCAGTTAATGCTTCCTTCAAGAAGAATTAAAAAGTCAGTGTTTTAACACTTCCAGCACCAAAATTAGTCATTATATTACATAGTCATTTAAAGTGAAAGTAAGACTGAGTGAAGCTCTGGTGGGAGGAGATCTTTGGCAGACTTTGTGTTGGGAAGAAGTGATCTGATATTCAGTGGCTAAGTTGTATATTGTTTATTTTGCTTTCTTTTGAGAATTCATGTGTTTTATGAATGATAAATTTAATTTATTTTCAAGTTAAGTTCTTGTTTTCTCTGAATGCTCAGAGTATTTTAAAGACAGATGTCTCTGAGGATCTCAAGTGACCTTTATGAGCACAGATGGTGTCACCATTGATGCATGCCATTGAACTAACACAAAGTACAGCTTCTTAGCAGTGCCTTCATTCTGTTAATGAAGATTGAATGGTTGCTTACAAAGCTAGGACAAGCCATTAGTTCTAGAGGATTTACCCAAAAGTTTATTGTACTGTGGTCATTGTTTCTGGCTTGTGTTGTGTTTTGTTTTGGTTTTTCCCTTGCTCCAAATTCTGTAACAGTAACACACAAATGCTTTGTCCCACCAGACATACGAAGGACCACACAGCACAGAAGAAGTATGTATATACCATTCTGGTGTACCTATATTCCACGAAGGGTTAGTATGCAGCTAACTTCCATTTTTGTACCTATATTCTGTGAAGGGTTAGTATTCAGTTACCTTCAGGTTTTTTAAACTTGTCCTTTAGGTGTTCATGCTTTCTTTGTAGATGTTGCCTTTATTTATCCTGTATTCCCTCTTCAGTCAAAAACGGCAATGCTTGAAGAGGGTATACAAAAGTAACAGTAATAGAACATAAAGGAAAGATCTTAAATGTTCACAGTAAACAGTATCCTAAATATTGTTTGTTAATTACTTTGCAAACTTTCAAGGATGAAGTATTGGAGCTGTTGTAAAAGAAAAACTTCTGACTTCAATACATTTTTAGCTCAAGAAGGATGCACAAGAGGAACACACATATGGACTAAAAAGGATGCAGTAAGTAGCATTAAGATTGCATTCTGTAACTGGCCACTCTGAATTTTGAATACTGAAATGCAGTTTGTAGCTTGATTGAGTTACTACTGTAGCTGAGCTATTACAGATCACTACCTGTGACATGATGTGGAGGATACTGTGCACAGCAGGAAAACTGAGAAATGGAGTGTGAAGTAGTCTGCAGTACAGGTATACTTGATTCTTTAAGAATAGTATAGAATATAATAATGGAACAAAACACTTGAAAAACATTATTTGATCACACAATGGATTCAGGTGAACACATTCTTGTTATGACTATATTGCCTGTTGCTGAGGCAAAATGAGTTTGACACTGCAAACATCAGGGATGTTTAATGGAAGAAAATAAAGATGTATTATAAAAAGTGTAGTTTCGTTACCTTGTTCTAGAGCAATTCACAAATCCTTTACTTCCTTTAAATCTTATAATTGCTGCTTGCTTTGAAGATTTGTATTTTTGTTCAAGATTTATTTGCAAGTGCAGAAAGTAGGGGTTAAAAAAAAAGCTGAAGTTGTGAGCCTAAAGCAGGAGAGTGTAGAAAAAGAGAGTAAAGAATTTACCCACGTTTAAAGAAACTATGTGTATGTTAATTGTATGTGTATTGAGATAATGGTCTTCTATCCAATGAGGGTTTTTTTACTTTGGCTTTTTTTTTTTTTTTTTTTTGAGGGTTTTTTTTCACAGTTTATTTTTTCTACATCAGAGAACAGAGGGTAATACACTTTTTTTGCAGGAATATGAAGCATTCTTGGAGTCATGGCGTTGTTTTTCTTGGTTCAGTTCCTTTCTATAACCTGCTGGCTAACTGTGGTCTTGGAAAGGAAGTTGATCCACCAAGTAACATTTTTTTTGTTGTAGTTTGAGGGGGAGATACTGAAATACATAGTAAAAAGAGTTCCAGATGGAGTCTTGCAATCTCCTGTGAAGATGAAATACAGTCCTTTACTAGCTATGCGAATTGGCTATTAGGAAACATGCTGTTAATCTTGTAAAAAAAATACTCCAATGTAATTCAAAGTCTTTTTTTCTGTACCTTTTTTCTTATATAGGGTAAAAAAGTAGTTCCATGCAGGCATGATTGGCACCAGACTGGAGGAGAAGTGACTATTTCTGTATATGCTAAAAACTCTGTCCCTGATCTGAGCTACGTAGAAGCTAATAGCACAATGGTGAGGCTCTACCTTAAGATCAGCAACTTGAACTTAGGAAAATCTGCTCAGCTTTATTTACAAGGCAGAGATAGCATAAGACTCTTTTTTGAGTAACTGCTTTTTATTGACATTTGCATTTGTTCAAGTATGTAATAGCTTTTTTTCTCCCTTCTGTTTGGACATCTGCACTTTAATGTGTGGGTTTTTTAAAAGCTGCAATATAGCATGCCAGAAAAAAAAAATCTTTAATTTGACTTCCATAACTAAAACCCAAGCATGATGGATTTGCATCACTGTATGTGTAAATAATTACACATTAATCATTTAATTGTATTTGACTTAATGTAATTTAATACCATTCTTCATTGTGTTCTATTTCACAGCTACTAATAATACACAGGTGTTAAAATGCTTCTCTGATTTCTTAATCTAAAATTATAGGCTACCAGTGGCCACTGTTGACTGCAACTGTATCAGAATTTATTAAAATAGATATTCACTTCTGTTTCTGAGGGACAATTTCATTACTTTGGTCGTTGTAGGATCCAAGTGCTTACATAGTATATTTTGTTTAAACATGCTTGAGGTGTCAAATGTTTTATTAACATGATAAAATTTTCTAACTTTCTGTTGTTTTTCCTGTTAAGGTAAATATCCATATTGTATTTGAAGGAGAAAAGGAGTTTCATCGCAGTGTGAAGTTATGGGGAGTAAGTATGATTTTTTTTTCTAATTAAAAGAAACAAACAAAAAAATCAAACAAAGAACCCCAGAAGGAAAACCAAAACATAAGCCTTTAGCTTCTTCTCTTTCAAAATGGTTTGGTTTTCCTCATTACTCTGGTTACTGAAAGAATTTCAGCTGCATGACATTGAGTAATTGCATTTAAATCCCAATATAATGCACCGGGAGATCATAATGGACGCTGCTTTGTACATGGGGTGACCTTCCAAGGTCCTTTCTGGTCCCAACACCATGTTAGTGGTGTTGCAGAAAACCTGTGCTTGTATATGTTAGCCAATGTATATGTTAGATATGCATAGGCACATTTTTATGCCATAAACATTCCATAGCTTGGGAATGGGAAAGAGCTGA
Organism: Falcunculus frontatus; assembly: GCA_013398115.1. NCBI lineage: Eukaryota > Metazoa > Chordata > Aves > Passeriformes > Falcunculus > Falcunculus frontatus. The sequence goes on along the minus strand of VZRV01001168.1, from coordinate 1,168,462 downwards.
CTTTTCAAGATACCAGAGAAGTCTTCATCTACCTAAACATCTACTGAAATTTAGTGATGGGGTACTCCCTAAGTTAATTCCCAAATATCTATCAGTCTGTTGAATTGAAGCATGAAATACCTTTTCTGTTGCAGGTGATCGATGTAAAGAGGAGTTACGTGAACATGACTGCTACAAAGATTGAGCTCACTATGAGAAAAGCAGAGCCCCTGCTATGGGCAAGTCTGGAATTACCAGTATCCAACACACAACCAAAACAGGAGAGTTCAGATCAATAACGATTTCAAGAGACAAGTTATTTCCCATGATGAAGTGGTGACTTGCTACTGTAATCAAATATTTAACTTTTATATAGATTTCTTTTTTTTAATCCTAGATCATCTGTTCCCTTCTAGAAAGAAATTTGACGCACAGTAAATGGGGGTGTAAACTGAAAAGGGTAACAGTTATTTCTGCTCTTGCTCCCATGGGTATGTTTATGCTAGATGCAGTGGCTCCATGGGAATTTAGAGTAAAACAGCTACTGCCCTTTGCTTGCAACCTTCCCTGCCATGCACTGACTATCCCAGTAGATGTGCTCTCTGTTCACAGTGGGTGTCTGTTTTTCTGCTGTTCTGTTTAGACTGGATGCATTCGGTAGCCCATGTTAAATTCTACACTGTTACGAAGCATATGGTAATGCAGATACAAAAATCTGAGTTTGAAATGATTAGCATGCAATTCCACATCTAGAGTGAAAGGTTACATAAACAGAAATGTGAAGTTGTACACTTGTAGACTTCCACGTTCTGAAATGAAGGTTTGTTTCAATACCTGTTGGCTATGGAGGGATGAAATAAATGGTATTATTCCAAGGATTTTAGTATTTGCTGACTCCTGCTGTCTTTCATGTGTCAAAGCGGGTCAGGTTAAAATTTTAAAAAAGTTGGCAAGAAGGGATTTTTTTTTTTTACTCCTTTATATTTGCTGTTTGAATAGTTAAATATAAAAGCAAATGGACAGTGAAATGGCTGGATAACTTAGCATTTCAGCTGTGAAGAGTATGCAAACAGCAAACTATTGTAAAGTTACCAAAGTATATATTTGACAGTCTTTAGGATGTATATTCTATCGTATTCTACAACATTGAAAATCTCAAGACTCTTCTCAAAGTAGGTGGATACATGTAGTAGGAGAAGCCAGGACTCACTGTAGGTGTCTTGGTAAAATAATTTCCACATAGATGTGTATATCTTTTGACTGTGAGGATGGTAATCTAAGAACTGCATTTATATACTGGAGAAATCTTAGGAGAAACAACATGCTTTAAAATGTCTGTCTCAAATTGTAATTGTACCTTTGAATCAAAATACTTTTAAAAATACTTTATCTTTTGAGGCCATTAGAAATCAAGACCTTAGTTTTGTTTTCAGTGCATCAGTAAAGGTATGTGGCTGAAAGCAGGATAGCTGTAAAGGTAAAATTTTTTTTTATCCAAGCAGCACCACACAGAGTAATGTTGCTTTTTCTTTCTGCTTGGAATAGTTCTTTAATTTTGGCTCTCAGCTGAAATAAAAATGTTTTCCGATAAAAGTAACACAAAATGCACACCATTATTTATTGTGCCTAGTCCTCTATATGTAAACAAGAGGTCTAGTGGACTGTTAAAATGATGGATGCTCATCTACCAGCCTTGGCAGACCTGGAATAGTGCCAGGAGAAACAAAGGGTGTTGTAAAGGCATTCTGAAGTGAAATACAGATTTCTAAGAATCTGCTGTTTTCCAATGGGTATAATTTGACTTGAGCTCAGACTTCTGTCTCTAACAGTACTTGAAGTCCTACTTCATGCTTAAAGTAGTAGGAAATACATGACCAAAGAAACCATCCCTGAACACCAAGAAAGTAACACCGGTGATACAAATATATATATATGTATATATACACACATATATAAAATTTGTTTTGGTGCTTCTCTACCTTCATTTCAAGATCCTTTTTCCTCACTTAGTTGTAGCATGGTTGCTTACTCCCTTGGGCCCTTTTTAAGAATTCCAACTCTAAGTTCTGCTGAATAATGCCTTTTCTTTTTCCTTTTTTTTTTTTAATTGAAAATGGCAGGTACTGCAAAGTGATAGGGTACAAGCTTATAAAATGTGTGCCTGCCAAGTGGTCCTCGGAAAATTGAACAGATGTTCCCTGATGTGCTCTGAACCAACAAGTAGAGCACTTACTAGTATGACACTGAGAACATCAGTGGATGAAAAATTCTAGATAGCTGTAGCTGCTAGCATGCCATCTGTGTTTGTGTGTGCAGAACTCTGAACTTGGACAGCAAAATTAGTAGTGCTTAAATGCCAGAATAAAGTTCTTATTTAACAAGCAAGTTCAAATGTGTGTATCCATATGGATACATAAATATCCTAAATATGTTAAAAAAATGTGGAAAACATATTTTCACTTAATTTGCATCCTCACATGCAGTAGGTTTACATAATGTAAAACCCATTTTAAAGAACTACATGGAAAATGGAATTCCTTGGGAAAACAGAATTTCTGTTTTTAAATAAGTCATATTCTGCCTTAGTACCCTAAACCCTAAATGGAGGGAAATGTGGATGAATGGACCAGCTGCTGTGAGTGCTGCAGACTTTGGGATCCTGTAACTGCTTGTTACATTCTTTCAAACTGTGTTCTGCTGGTAGCTGAGTCACCTTGGCTGTAAGTCGGAGAAAGCTCCTGTAAACATGGTCCCCAGTTCTGCTTTTGCTTTTTATTCATTCCTCCTGCTCTTCTCCTGTTGTTCATACTTTCAGCACAAAACTAAAGATACTTCAGGTATCACGACTTTATCAGGTATTACGACTCTCCCTATCAGTGGCAATAAAACCATTTTTAAAACTTACCTGTTTAAAAAAGCAAGCAGACAAATTAAAGAACCCATAAAAACCCCAGCTTTGGTCAGGCAAGAAGGTATGGATTTTACAACAACAGCATAGTTGCTATGGCCTGGGATGCTTTTCAGAATAAAAAGATAAAGCTTCAGATGGCCGAGACTGCCATAAACTGTCGATTTAACTGCACCAATTCTTAGCAGCTTTTTATAACCATATGTCTGGATCTATCCTGAAGCTGTGAGATCTATATCACCACTGAATTTGTGTGTTTTGAACAGTTACTCACAACAGGCTTCAACACACCAAGGGTTGATCCTGGTATTTCATGCAATGACATCTTGACATGCACAGTGGTAGCAGACACTGATGGAATGTTGGCTTGGCTGTAACTTTTATTACTAAGTGTGGAGAGGTGAGGCCAGCTGTAGTGTACTAAACCAATCACGATACTTTCCCAAAAGCAAGATTTGTCAAGTAAGCAAAGTGATTTTTGATCACAGGCTTTCGCTTGTCTACTAATACGACACTAAATTGCAAACCAGTATTGACAGCAATACTTGGTGTTGAATTTATCCATTTTTAATGTTTTCAGAACTTGTGCTGTATTTATCAAATTCATTAGGTTGTTACAGTCTAGCTATATTTTTATAAATAAGTGTTTAAGAGCTGTAGTGTATTTCAGTATGGGTTTACATGTTACTCATGTAGACAAGCATGTTGCACCAGTCAGAACTGACTGTCTAGGTGCATATAAAACTTAACCTTCACAATCCCTTTCTAATATGAAAAACTGCATGGGTATACAAGTTTATGACAAATCTTTATCTCTTCCCTCGTGTATAAGCCCATTTTCATATGTAACATAACACATTTTGTACCCTAACTTTACATCCCTGGTAACCAAGTGATAGGATGAGAGGAAATGGCCTCAAGTTGTGCTGGGGGAGGTTTAGATTGGGTATTAGGAAAAATGCTTTTCATGGAAAGGGTTGTCAGGCATTAGAACAGGCTGCCCAGGGAAGCAGTGTAGTCTGCACATCCCTGGAGTTGTTCAAAAAACATGGATATAGGAGTTAAAGACATGGTTTAATGGTGAACCTGGTGGTGGTGCTGCCTTGGTGGCTGTGATCTTGGGGGTTTTTCCAGTCTTAACAATTCTGTGATCTTGTATCTGTAAGAACATTTCTTGGAGGAATTGGAATTTATGTTAATACACTTTTAAGCACAGGGCTGTTCAGCTACTCTGACTCTTAGGTCATACATGGCACTGATACAACTTCACAAAAAAATCTTCCATTGGATGATATTTTGGATCATGTACATTATCAAGTCCCTATTTCAGTAGTTTAGGAATTAGTTTTACTAGGAATTTTGCCTTGGAGAAAGAAAATCTACCTATTCTACATAATGATGCATTTTTGGCTTGCATTCTCTAAACATGGCATGAGTATTGATTAAATACTGTACCTGTTAATCATTGGTCTTTCCCAATTTGCTACTAAATTTTTTTTACCTCTGTTCAGGAAGGAGATCCTTTTTAAAGTAATGAGTTATGTGTCTGGAACACTAAATTAGGGTGATAATGATTTTATAATTTTATTATAAGAGTCTTGAATTACAGTTGAAGAGGAGATGGCTTTTCGCATGGCTGTTTGATTCTGCGCATTCATAAAACTTACACACAGAAATTAATCTCATGTCTTCATGCTCTCGTTTTTTTTCTAAATGTATTCAATAAAATTCTTATTACATGCTGATTGCATTTGGGGTTGGTTTTTGACTTCTTTTGTTGTGGGTGAGAACTTCCCTGTTAGTTTGCAGCATGGTTGTTGAAATAAAATGTAAGTGGACATTTTCCACATGTGAGTTTATATAGGAGGGAAACTGCATCGCCAGGGGGTTTTTCCCCACCTATAGTTCCTTTCTTTGCTTGTTGCTTTCTAATGCTACAGCCCAGACAGGGTATGGGAGTTTTGCAGAAATCTGACTGTGGTTACTGAGATGGGGACCTGTCTCATTCACAGAAATAGTTCAGTCCAAGAATTTTGAGCTGTCACAAACTTAATGGAAGCGGAATAATTGCAGGTGCAGTGGCTGTTTCTAAAGTTACTGAAGATACTGTTGCTTGGATGGTTTTTTTTCTGGTTTCTTGGAAAAAGAAGATACTTTTCAAAACCTGTGGCATTCACTCAGTGTAGAAAAAGGTTCACCTCTTGAAACCTGATACCTTCTGTGGTAATAAATACTTGGTGTTTTCCCAGAGTTTGGGTAGATGTTTTAACCAGAGGGTAACCAAGGTACTGTCACAGACATTACAAACTAATCCACAGTGTCAAATGAGTAAAGCAAAAAAGGAAGCATCCTTTTGAATAAAATATTTTTGTTACCTACTAGAAGCAAGTATTTGAAAAATTAGTTTCTCGTTAAATTTTAATGAAAGCTACATTGCAACAAAATTCATTTAAAGCTACCTGGAGGCGGATCTGCTACCTTACAACAATCTAGGAAATGTTTTTAGTCCAGAAACCTTGTTCTCTGAAATGTGATTTAAACCTATGATAAATATTGATACTGCAATATTATTGCTGAGTTCCATGGTTGGGAGAAAACTAACCTAATGTGCTTCTAGCCTAATGTGCTTAACCTAATTTGTTCCTCCTTAATTGGAAATCAGGCTTGTGTATGGGGAGGCAGAGTTGATACAGTATGCTTCTGTACCCCAAGGGACTTAATTTTAGGATTTTTTTCAAAGGAATGCCTTGTAATCAGGTTATATTGTTAGATACATAAACAACCCAAATTTTAAATGTTCTGCCCATAGTGAAAGCAGTTAACATTTGGAGTGTCTACTCATGAGCATAACCTACAATAAAGAGGTAGTTTAAGTTCTTTAACTGCAGCTTTGTGAACTGGAATCTTGTCGGCTCTTCTTTTACCAGAGTTCTACTTCACTGGATTTAGTAACTTAACTGGGATGCTTGTGCTTTCCAAGAGCAATTACCAGCTGTAAAGAAGAGAAGGCTGGTAAAATGAATGGAGGATATCGAAATGTAGCTGAAAATAAGCTTTTAAGAGAAAGATTTTCACATATTAATAGAAAAATGAAATAATTCAGAGAAAACATGCTAAGGATAATACAAAGCAACAACTCCCCACTGGTAAACTTGACAGTGTTTCATAGTTTTCTCACGGATCTTTGTAAGGGTTCACCTCCTTGCTGTATGAGCACCATGGCATTGGTCAGCACTTCTTTTGCTGTTATTTTTCCTCAGCATTTTACTTTACAACACAGCCAATTAAATTTGTGGCATTTATTATTAAACAGTTGTATTGGCACACATTGCCTGAAGACTTGCATATGGTTGGGACTTGTAGAATGGAAAGTGGCCAAAAACTTCAGTATGGTTGAGTGGCAATACCAAAATGCTGAGTGGATAATTCTTAAGCTAAACCATGTGTAATTTTAATGAGTTTTTGTATTTCACAGTTGTATTATATAATGCACATATGTTTTGCCTTAAACTGTCCCATAAGGGTACTTAAATAAGCAAAACTATTCAGGAGTATATTGCAACCTGTGGCGTTGTACATCCTCCCTTTTCCTCCATACATTGCAGGTGTTCTTCACTGAAATTGTAAGTACAGTTTTGTGCAGACTGAGTAGTAGTTAGTGAGTTACTAACTGAGTTTTGTGCAGACTGAGTTACTACTTAGTAGTAGTACAGTAGCTGTGGGAGAGCTGATAGATTTTGTCAGAGCTTCTCCATATTCTGGTAAGTGTGTTTTAAGAGTGTAATGCTGCCTGAGAGGCAAGTGCCAAGTCCTGCAGTTGCACTCTGAATCCTATATAAATATCTGGTCCTCAGGCAGGTTGTTTTTTATCAGACTGCAGATGACAAGAATGATATTTGCAAAACCAAATCCAGTCAGGCTGAATTAGGTGAGTAGGGGTGGCTTGAAAATACAGAAAGAAAAGCTGGGTTCATTTCATCCTTTTCTCACGTTTACCAGGACTGGACACTAAGTGTGAATATGACTGTATAAGTAGCTATCCTTAATGATTGTTCTTTAAAAAACTTGGGACCTCCTCCGAGTAGTCCCCGAGTGCTGATCTCTGTTGACAGTTCAATGAACACAGGATTCCCATGAATGGTAGCATGGCAGAAGCTTCATTCCAGCTCTGCAGGGTCCCTGAACCTGCCAGGCTTGCTTTGTCTGAACTTCTTTTAACCTGCCTGCAGCTTTGTTCTGGCTTGTTTGGCTGTTAAAAGTTTTCTCGTGGCCAGGTGTCTGTTGTCTTACTTGGTTTACCTTGTTTCTCATTCTATAGTTGCTTGGTGTAGGCATATCTTTTATATAACTACTAAAACTAAAGCAGGTTTACTGTGTAGGGCAACATACTTCTGATTCTAGTGTCATGTCGCAGAGGGATACAAGCAGAGGCCTTGAAAAGTGGGGCACGGGATGTGGTGGAAAGGACCACAGACGTGGGATGATTGGAGAAGGGGCACTTCTGGATAGTGGAGATCCCAGGAAGATAAACAGCTCATAAATATTATAACTGCTTTGTTATTGAAAGGTTTGTAGTATCCTTTGTTCTTTCTTTTAATAATAGAGACTAATCATTCTTTGATCACACATTGAAGATTTCAAGCATACCAACAATGAACCTGTCTTTACTTACAAAGTGTGTTTCTTTCTGCCTGTAATAAGACTGGCAGGATTGTTTGACTCCTCTGCTGTGGCAGTGGGTGACACTACCACTACTGTCAGTGCCCACACTACTGCAAGGGTAGTGCCAGGGTAATTTGGTATGTGCTTCAGGCTGAAGAGAGCTTTAGTGCAGGCAGGAGGTGTCCAGGCATGCAGGCTCCAGTGAAGAATATGGAAGTATGGCTTGGGAGACAGAGCTGAGGAAACAAAAGCAGTTCTTCAGTAGGGGGGTGTTGGTTCCAGGAATATCTGAAGGGCTGAGCAACCTCAGATCTGAATCTTTCAGTGCTCAGTGTTCACAGCTGACCATGTTCCCTCTGCCTGAACTGCTTCTTATGGGTTACATAAGAGAGTGTTGTCACAACAGTTGCTGTGTCCAGCAACCGTGACTTGGGTTTCCTTCTAAAAGTACAGCCAAGTTTGGAAGTAACATGGATGGCAGCATCAGGAATACGTCAGCTGCACTGTCAGCAAGCTAGCAAAGCACATCTGGGGAAGGTGCCATGTAAACTTAGCAAGTCTATTCTTATCTGATGCCCTCCTGTGAAATGCTTTTCTATTATTGCCTCTCCTGTTCTTTCCCTTAGTGAAAAGTTGGAATGTGTTTGGAGTTTATTTGAATCGGGTCCAGCCCTCCCGCATGAAGTGCCTAACAAAGCACTCTTACTCCTCCTCCTCCTCTTCCTCCTCCCCCTAGATTCTTTGAGCTCCCAAGCTGAAGAAAATGTTTAAGGGTGCAGGATCCATCAGGAGAAGCACTGTGTTGATGCTGACAGGAGTATCCTTGACTTCATAGATTCTAACTGGCACAAGTCTCAGTGGTGTAATGGGAACAATCTTCTACCTTAACAAAGACTGCTTACTAAATTCATCTCCTACTGGTTTCTCTAAGGACACTTTCTGTGAGCAGGTGCTGTTCAGTGAGGAACTGAGAACTTTGGTTCTGCTCAGAACAGCAGAAGCAAGATTTCTGTATTCCATTTAATAAGTGTGGTCTTCTCTGCTCTGCCATAGGGAAGTTCAAGATGTCCACCATCATTCAGCTTTTTCAATAGCACTGTTAACTGTACACTGAAATCCCATGAATGAAACTAGAAGAATTTAGAGAGGAAAAAACCAGGTCATGCTGAGTATGTCCAATTCCTACCAGCTGCAGAGGGAGATCCCCAGATGAGTTTGACACAGTGTCACCTGGAGATTCCAGCACCCAGTGTTAGAGATTTCTTTCCAAAAGCAAACCAAAGGTATTTCAACCATAAGAGAATCTGAATCATAGGATCAAAGAAAGGTTTGGGTTAGAAGGGACCTTTGAAGTCCATCTAGTCCAACCCCATTGCCATCTTCAACAAGATCATGTTACTCAGAACCCTCACCCTGAATGTTTCCAGGGATGGGGCATCTACCATCAATCTGGGCAACTTGCTCAAGTGTTTCCCTACCTGCATTGTAAAAATCTTACTTGTATCTAATCTAAATTGACCCGTCTCCAGTTTAAAACCATTACTTCTTGTACTAATACAGCAGGTCCTGCTAAAAAGTTTGTCTCCAACAGAAATAAACTTCCAGGCACTGTCCCTTTGGAACTGATTTTCTAAAGAGACAATTGACAGCCCAAATATCCAAGTGATACTTGGTCCATCCGAGTTTAATTTTGCCAGATTGTTTTGCAGCCCCAGTCTAGGCTGAAGGGTTGATTTCTCCCAGCTGTAAGATTCACTGATTGCTTCAGCCAGGCTGAGTGAAGGAACTGTGCAAATGGAATTGGGGAAGGACAGAGTAGATGATCCTGTGTTAGCCATTTGTAAAGAGAGTGTGAAAAATTCCCTTCCCACACTTTGAAATTATGGGCAGGCAGAGCTACTGGGGGAGAGCAACAGTGGATTGCTGTGGATAAGATTCTAGTTACTGAGGAAGGAAAGGCAGTTGGAGCTCTGAGTAACTGATCCTTTCAATACCAAGAATAAGGGATTTTGTGGAAATCAGTTAGTATAAGCCATTTATAAGTGTTTTGGTTTCCTTGTTTATAAGGGTTTGGCTATCACTCTCCCTCAGTAGAAATTAATAGACAGGAATGGAAATAGATTTCATCTATTTTGTATACTTCTCAGGATGTAGCTGGTCATGATGAATCTCACATTCACACAGTTATCAATTAAGTTGACAAGAGGAACAAAGCGATCAATGCCAGCTGTGCACTCAGCCTGTTGTGAGCTGTAGTTCATTCTTACAGCTTCAAACTGCACAGGGAAACAAGGAGAGATTGTATGTTCTTTTGCATCAGCAAGGTAATAGTGCAGATCCTCAAAGGCCAGCTACCACTGAAAAGGAGAGTATGTTTACTGGTGACACATTTGTTCACTGGTTTGTACATTTCGGTAAATGAAGGAGGAAGCAAGTTTCATCACATATTTCCTTCTATGTGGAAAGTCCTTGTTTGCCTTATACTCTGATGATCCTACAGCAGCAACCACTGACAGATCCAAAGTTGGCTGCTGCTCCTAAGGAAGAGGCACTAATGGTTTTTTTCCATCATCTAGATATCCTAACCCTCCCTTGGGGGCACGCTCAGTACTGCCCATTGCAGTTACTGTAAAGTTATGATGGAGCAGGAAGGGCACATGATTTGGAGAAGGAAAAAAACCAGTGCAGTTATGTACCAGTCACATGATTGCAAGATATCCTTAAGCAATAACTGTGAGTGTCCCCAGTCAGGTAAAAGTAAAGAGAACCACAAAAATATAGTCACTGTTCATAGGATCATACAATGATTTGGGTTGGAAGGGACCCTAAAGATCCTCTAGTTCCAACACCTCTGCCATGGGCAGGAACACCTCCCACTAGACCAGGTTGCTCAAAGCTCCATCCCGCCTGGCCTTGAACATTTCCAGGGATGGGGTATCCACAGCTTCTCCGGGCAACCTGTACCAGTGCCTCACCACCCTCACAGTAAAGAATTTCTTCTACTCTAAACCCACCCTCTTCCAGTTTCAAGCCATTCCCCCTTGTCCTATCACTATATGTCCCTGTAAACAGTCCCTCTCCAGCCTTCTTGTAGCCCCTTTAGATACGGGAAAGCTGCAAATAAAGTCTTTCCAGAGCCTTCCCTTTCCTAGGCTGAACAATCCCAGCTCTCTCAGTCTTGTCCTCACGGGAGAGATACTCCAGCCCTCTGTTCATCTTCATGGCCTCCTCTGCACTTGCTCCAACAGGCCCACATCCCTATTTTGTTGGGCCCTCAGAGCTGGAAGCAGCACTCCAGGTGGGGCCTCACCAGCGCAGAGGAGGAAAAATGCCTATTCTGTGCCCCAGCATCAACTACTCCTGTCTCTTATGTGCAGGCTGGCAAGGTCAGTTCTGCACTCCATTTCCCAACAAAAGAGGTAAAGCATGGACTGTGGAAGTGCAATATCCTCCTCGTGCCTGAGGCTTGCCACGTGAAAAGCAATTGAACAGTAAATTATGAGAACAACATCCACAAGTACACAATTCTTAGTCTTTCATGGGGGCTTATTGGAGGGGGTGCCAGTGAAAGCCTCTCTTGTTGTGGGCATATATTCCCCAGAACAACTTCCCACAGGAAGTAATTTCTGGTTCCCTGGTTTGAATTCAAGGAAACTGAGATGAAAACAACTCCTCTGTCCTGCTTCTCTAATTCTGTCCTTTTTAGTACCACATCTGTTCTATTCCCCATAAAACAAAGAGGATTTTATTCTCACAACCTGGTGCAATTTATGGTTGTGAGAAAAACTGTGGTATATTTTACATAAGAGAAGAAATTGGTTAGTGTCAGTTCCCACAAGCTGAAATGTGATTCAGTAAAATTCTAGCAATTTTATTCATTTTAAAGCATGTAGATGAGAATTACATCTAAAGGGCAAATGAAGCAAGATTTTTTTTTTCTTTTTATACTAATTAAACAGTTTTGTACAACTGGCCTTCTCATGCATTTCAGTTCCTTTTCGAATATAAAATCAGTTCCTGGTGGGAAACATTCTTCAGGTCTTACTTGAAGACAGAATTATCTCAAGCCCAACACTAATAGTAACAATGTCCTCCAGCTCCTTCAGATAGAAAAAATATGAAAGAGATCATGCGAGAAAAAATAGGAACAAAAGCTGCCTTTGGTTTGGAACTAGAAAAAGGGCCAAAAAGAGCAGGGAGGTCAGCTTTTTGGTTACCCCCCAAAAACTTTATTTTCCAAAGTGCAGATAAAGGAGGGAGATGCATAGTGGCTTTCATAGTGATGAACATGCACTCCACTGAGAAAATGCTTCTGCATTTCTGCATATAAGCAGCTGTTTTCCCTGATTATCAAGAATGGCCAGTACTGCTTTGGCAATCAGTAGGAGGGTCACTTTTTAATTTTTTAAAGGAAAATAAAGCAAATCAGTGTAAAAAGCATTCACCAGTCCTGCAGAATAGATTCTGAAATGCAGAGATGCCTTTGGTGTCTAATATTATAAAAGTAATTATCAGAACAAGACAAATGGACAGGACAAGTGTTACATTTTTTCTGTCAAAATGTGTACTGTTGAACACTGATACGGACAAAATTTTCAGGTAGTTTGGCAAATAATGTTTTTTGCAATTTTACATCCAAAACATTGGGTCCTCAAAGTTGGCAGATCTCTCAGAAAATTTTAACCAGAAACTGATTGTTCCTGCTTCCCCCACTTCCCACTTCTCCCCACACCCAAATTTGCTTCCATGCAGGGCTGTTCATAAAGCCACAGTTCTGTCAGTACCAGAGAGGCAGCAATTCCTAGCTCAGGCGTTCTCTGACACACACAGCTCTGCTCACCTGCCATGCAGTTTGGGAGGCTGGAGACTGGGCCACTGCAGTAGCCTGACAACTCTGCATGCCAGACCCTGCTGTGGGAGTTTTCACAGCCATCATCTTATGCTACTTCCTTCAGTGTTTCTGCTGCTGCCTGCACAGTGAAGGCTGCAATGGAAATCTGCCTCTTCACTTCTTCCCAGGCTTCATGTTGATCAGCTCTGCTTTCAATATCAAACATGGCATCATAGATTCCTGGGAAGGATTCTCCTACATATTTGTTGTGGCTGCTGGGAGCAAAGATGATGTGTCTGTGGGGAAAGAAGGAAAATGCAATTATACTAAACAAAAGTAACTATTAATGGGGTGTGTGTTCATTGTAGGTATGCTATATAGAACAGCTGTGAATCCCAGGCAGATCAGAACTTACTAAATACACAAGAAACTGGTCTTTAAAAGGACAGGACCAGTCCCAAGCGCAAAATCTATTGGAAAGGGCACAGATTTAGGTCAGGTGGCCTTCTCCTTGGGAAGAGATGACACATTTGTCTAATTAGGAACAAAACCGTGTTAACATTTTTTGAAAGTGGGAGCTCAACAAATTTGTCAAAGTAATTTGGCAATCTGGAACAGGGAACAAAATTAGTTATAGGTGTGTTGTGAGAAATGGAACAGAAACCTCAAAATCAACTAAGTATCTGCATGATGGTCAACAGATAACTTACCTGGGAAAGGAGTTTAAAAGGAGGGAGAAAAATAATCTATGGGTGAATTGTTGAGAAAAACATGAATTCTTCAAAAAGAAGTGATCATATTGGATCAGAACTGCACAAAAGTATCAATCTTATTTTTTGGTGTGTTTGTGTTTCCTAAATAATGAATAGCTGCAGATCTGCTCTTAAACTGATTTTAAATATGAAGTATCAAAGCACATTTACAGCATGTGAAAGAGTCCTCCCAAATGAAAAGAAACATTAAAATTACATTAATAAATGCAAGCAAGTAAGAAATAATAATAAAAAATCCCAGACAGCTCTAAATGATACCTAACACCCAACAAGAAAATCTCTGGAAAGAAATTACTTCATTCTTCCCAAAGTGTGACTGACAGTTTATCCTAGGAGGATGGAAGTGTGATTCTCAGATCTACCTGCCTGAAGGACTCCTGGCATGGCGTGAGAGCCATCCATCAGTGAGCCAGATATATCCTGTCCTTAGGAAAAGGGGGATACTGAGAGCAAAGTGAGGTAGTCACACGCCTGACACTGAAAGCTGGGTTCTTGTCAGGTATTGCTAATAAAAGCACTGGGTTTCTACAAAGGATATAGTAGTTAGTGGTTTAAACTTTTTGGAGCACCTACAGAAGCAGCCAAAGCTGGGATAGATGGGGCTCTGCCGCACAGTTCACAGGCCTTTATCCTGTGTTGAAAGGTCTCTCCCTCTCCAAACTCTCCTCAAGCTCTCCCTTCTCGTCTTCTCTCTTCAACTCACTCTCACTACACATCTGTTCTCATTGTTGTCTCCCTTTTACTCTACCCTCTTCTCACCTTTCTTTTCAATACAGTTCATTTTCCACACAACCCTCACTTTGCAGATGTTCACAAGAGCAATTTGTAACAGCAGTGGTACTGCACACCTACAAGTAAAAGTCAAAGTGTTGTGGTTTAACCACAGCTGATAAAAAGAGAGACAAAAGAGAGGAATTTGGCTCCACAAGACTAATGAAGTCAAGGAGTTCTCCCTAAGGATTATAAACAAAGTCCACTACTTACTGGATTGTACCTAAAGTAATGTGTTGAACTGTAATTCCTGTGAGACTATACAGCAATTCAGCTGACCAGTCAGCTGCAAAAATACAGTGCCTTAGACAGCAGGTCAAGAAACTTTTAGCCTCACCTGTAAAACTTCCTTCCTGGCAAGCCCAGAGGATCAATGAAAGCTCTTTCTATCAACATCAGCTGATCGTTCATGATGCGCACTGCGAGTGAACTGCAGGAGAGGGAGATGGAGAAATGTCAAACAGTGGGGGAACATGACTTCCCAGTTTCATTCAAAACACTTTTCTTCTCTTTTTTTTTTCACAGAAAAAGAAAAAATAAGACAAGTATCATCTACAGTTCACAAAAAAGGAGGAGGTTTTGCAAATGGAGATGCTGAACCCGTGTTATATTAACGCATTGGTATTTCTGTGTTCAACAAGATTTCACACTATGCAAAATAAAATGGGAAACTTTCTGAGACTGTCAGATACTTGCTTAGTATTAAATGGCACTGGGAAGATGCCACTTAAGAGAGGGGTGAAGAAGGCTGAGATTTACATCAAGATGGAGATAGGTAAATTTTGGTGTCCACCTATAAGCCAAATGTCCATAGTCCTGTTCTAATCTAGACAGTAACATAGTAAATGGGATTCAGCTGCCTAAACACAACTGTTACCATATGTGGCCTCCAGTCACTGCACTCAGAGGGCACAGGAATCCTGCAGGGCCCTTAGGCTTGGAAGAATCATATAGATATCTCAGATACTCTGAAGCATCATCCTCTCTCCTTGAAGTGTGCTGAAAGTACAAATTCTGGCATCACCTACAACACTTAAGTGTAGGTATCTAAACAGAGATCTCAGTCCAACTCTTTCATTGCTACCTGCCTTCCCATGTACTACAGTAATTTTAATGACGACCTGATACTAGTAATAAGCTCTACAGCTCATACTATCAAACACAGGAAACATTCTTATATCTGCTAATTCATCTTAGCAGATACTGCTTGTCTCAGAGTTCAAGGGCTCTGTTCTACACTAATCAGAGAGAATCCTTGCATACTAGAAGAAATAAAGAACTACCACTCTGGGTACCTAAGGCAGATGTAAATATACATCTACATATATAACTTTTTTTCAGACTTACTCTTTCTTGTCAACTTGTTCAAGTCTCCTGTGAAATTCAGCAGCAGTCTTTGAGAAGTTCACCACAGCAGAAAAAAGAGGATCTAGGAATGGAAGGACTACATGAACAACTTCATAGTATCTACTAAGCCAAATATACCTTTCAGTTGCCCAGTGGGAGAAGAACTACATTTGTCGTGCTGACATAATAGCATTAATTTTGTTGTCTTTACATAATGGATTGGTTTCCTAGTGCAGACTTTAAAGAGCTGCACTACTAGCAAATATCTTTTGCAATGAGACCAACAGTAAAGCTTAGTAAAGCTTTCACAACCATACATCTTCCCTCTACCTTGCAAGGAAAAAATTGGCTGTCATTGCAAACTGAGAGCTCTGCAGTTTCCTGTTTAACAAATGGACTGCAGTGTTCAGGTATAAAAAGCCTGACTTCCATCAAAAATACCAGCTGTTCAGAGGGCTGTGGAAGAACAGCAGGATTTCGCTCTAGGAGAAAGATGTCCTATTCACAGCACAACAGGAGAGTGTGATATGTGCGTTGAACAGTGTTAGGTGAGGCACAAAAGGCACAGCTGTCGTGGCACACAGTGACAGACACAGTGGATTAAAGCAGCCAAGTCCTGAGCTTGCTGCACGCTGGAGTTGCAGCACAGGAGGTGTCTCTGCCACATCCCTCCGTGCTGTCCCGCCGCGCTGCCACTCAGACCCCAGGGGTTTGCCTGGCTGTGTGCAGGCAGCATGGCAGGTATGGCTGCTGCTCTTTCCTGCCCTGTCCCTGCCAGTACATCTGAGACACGTGGAATAACTTAGCAGCAGGCCTTCCTTTTAATGGCAGTAGCAGCTGTGATGATTTTCTTGAGGAAGGCTCTATTTAATAGAGACCTGGGAAAAGTATTGATTTACGCAAGTAATTTTTGTAGAACAAATAACAGGTGGATGTTATGAGGCTAACTTCTGGCCCCACCAAAACTCAACTCAATTAGAAAGAAGGGAAGTTTAAAACTTGTAAATTTCGCTCACGAGTTTCAGAAAACTTTAGCTAAACCAGAGTATCCTCTCTTTGATCGTACAGGAAGATGGGGCAGACGATTAGATCATCTCCTAAATCCAGTCCTCTGTTGGCAACTATTATCCCTTCACTGTTTATAAATTTATCACCCAATTTCATGTGACAGGCATTTTGGTCCCAGGACTCCTATTGAAAGCTGTTCCTCAGGCTCATTTACTCTTCTATTTCTAGCGAACTTATTTATTCATCACGAGCCTACACTTGCTTCTTCTTGTCTTAATACTGTTGTTTAGTTGATGCAATTGGAGGCACAGATTTTGTGTATCCAAGCTGTTTACGGACTGCAGCACAGAGGGACACGTCACCTTGTGAGGGTGAGAATTCACACTTGTCCACAACCCTGTGGCAAGAGCTCTAAGTTTGCCAGGGGGCAGAGTTCTGCCCTGCTGACATCATGGCTATATCACAGCAACAGATTATATTTCAGAAGCAGTAGGAGGGGATTTAAGAGAAAAAAAAAAAAAAAGAGAAAGATAATCTGAAAATATGTAAGAAACTTTGTGTTCGTGTTCACTAGCTATGCAGTGTTGTCAATGCTGGCTATTTTAGAAAACATCACATTTATTTTTTCTCCACTTGAAAACATTATTTCCTGATAGCATATGACTACAAGCACATATTTTATGAAATAAAGGTTTCCAGCCTTTGTTGTTGCAGAGGAACAGCTAAAATGTAAATCCAAATGCAAATAAGAACCTTAATCTATTATTTTAAAGGACAATTATATGATTGATTCAGGCTTAATCAACAATTTTCTGACATTCAGTGTTGTCAATAAGCAATTCTATGAAAATGATGAGTGAAATAGACGTTAATTTTCACAGTACTGTAAAAATCACCTATGTTATTTAATGTACTCTTGTGCCATAGAATAAATGAAAAATTAGAAATTATAACTTCATTCAAGAAATAATTTAAAATTCATCCGGCATCAGAGAAGAGCCATAAAAATAATGAAAAGATTGAAAAATATGCCTTGTAAAAAAACAGTCAAAATGCCACATTTATAAATTTATTAAGGAGAGATTTCAGTGTTATCTGAGTGAAAAGAAAAGCTAAAAAAGGATTGCTTTTAGATTCTAGGAACAGATAGCATTCTGTTAGCATTCAGATTCAGATAGAATCTGAACAGATACTAGGAATAGATGCATTGGTCAGGAGGTAGTTTGTGCAACTTCTAATCTGAAAATAGATAGAAACTCAAACAATAAAAATAAATGACTTCAGATAAATTTTGATAGATGTTCTACTACTGCAAGAAAAATAGATTTGATTTTATAAGACATGCTGCAGTGAACACTAGAACATATTGAAATAACTCCTTGTGTTTTGCAGAAACTCAGACCAGATGATCCATCACACAAAGCTTCCTCTGTGTCGTGGCCTTTTTACAAAAAAAAGGTGTCTTTTCAAAATAGTCAAGAATTTTTCACCTAAACCATTACACGAAGTTTCAAATTTAATTTTTAGTTTCCCCCAAATGTGGGTTCTGTTGGAGTTACAATGTTTCACGTACCCCAAACGAGGACTGCGTCTCCAAACGGTAGTTAATGTCTCTGAATCATGGGTTTGTCAGATAGCAAGTGAATTAGGACTGACTGAAAAATCTCATTGGTGCAGAAACACAAGGAGTGATCGAGGCAAGCAGGAAAAAAGAAGAAAAAAGGGGGAGACAGAAAATGACTGCAGAAGCTATCCCAGCCTGGATGCACTCTGCTGCTTTCTACCTGTTTTATGTGCTCCAGAGCAATGTGCTCAAGCGCTCAGCAAATTTATGAATGTATGTTTTCATGCAGGAGAGCTGGAGAAGTGGTCCTGTGGCCTAAAAATGGCAATCAGGCACTGAGGGGCACGGTGAAGCTCCCTGGGGTCAGATGAAGCTTTGGCTGAAGAGGAAATGACACCCGTGTCCCTCAAGCTCCAAGCAGTTGCCACAAGCACTTGGCTTGTCTCCTTTTTTAAGCAAGGAAGTGAGAAGCAGGCTGAGCTACCTCTTTGTCCTACATTTGAGGTCCTTGACTGCCCATGAGCACTGTAATAATGCCTGTCACTAATAATATGCATAACAGTTGTTATAACCCTCTCATCAAGACAATGTGTTAAACCTGGGTTGTGTTTAGGAAAAAATTAGAGGCTCTTTACTGTGATGGAAAAATTCAAACAGGAAAGAAAGGAATTCATTTTCAGAGCTGTGACAGATGTAACATGTCCCTGCACGACTCTAATTAATGCACCTAACGAATAGTCTTGTGGCTGTTACTCACCAAATGATACTTTGTAAAGTTTCAGCTGTTCTTCATGCTTCTTGGCCAATTTATAAATTCTGTTGCTATATCCTTTTAAGGCTTCTCCATAGTCTCTACAGTCGAATGGAATGACCTGGGAATCTGCCAGTTCATAAACGAGTTTGCCTCGTAACTGGGCAATTGTTAGCTGTTTCTTGAAGGTGGGGTCATAAAATTTTTCCACTAGCTCAAAAGTCTCATACACAGTGTGATAAACAGGATAATTGCTGAATTTGTCTGCTTTCTGGAAAAGAGCAAGAAAATTTATCAATGTCCTGTGTTCAGTTAAGAGATGTATTGATCACTTTATGACTCTGATGTTTTGTATGGTTTCCAAATCAAAAAAGCTATTTGCTACAAAACGCAATTTACTATCCTTCCTTTCTGTGTGTTCCTATAAAAAAATTAAACCAACCTGAATCCATGGACTGTTGCACAGGATTAAGTGAGCAGGCTTCCTTCTTTCTAACTACACAGACCTGCCTTCAGTTCCATTGCACAGAGATTGCCTTCCAATAGCCTGGAGTTTGGATACCAAAAGTCCTCCATCACATCCCCTTTTTACCTTGTGTAGCTCTTTCTGAACACAACTATGGAAGATTTGTATATTAAGAGGACTATTAATAGCATGGTGGAACAAACTATCCACCTTCAATCAGACTCTATAAATACCTTACCGTGAACTTGACACCCTATACAATATACACATCACTGCAACATGTTTTATTCTCCAAACATTTAGGTTTCTTGCTAAATTAAGAAAAGCACTGATGTACAAACCAGTCAAAGATGCTTTGAAGGTTTTTTATTAATTATGAATAAATGCTTTTAACAGGATGACTGCTCAGCACTATCAAACTTCTTCACGCAATCTGTCAGACTTACCCTATTCTTGGTGTAACGAGCTCTGCCTGATGCAATTCCCAGTCGCTGGAAGTAAGCTTCAAAATCACTGCCTGACCCCAGTTTATTTATTCTGCGTGTAGAAAAGACAACATCTTAGTGAGAGCACTTACTGAACAGTATGGTAGTAATTTATGCAAAATGCAGATTTTTCAGAGAAATTGAGGTCAGTTCTTCTGAAGGGCACATCAGGGACACTAGTAGGATCAAAGACTAGATGAGTGGCAAGCTTAATTACTTAACTGATTTTATTCCAACACTCTGATTCAGCATCCAGTATTGCTAGGAAGATCTTTTAATTGTAGCGATCCTAATTACGGCAGCGATGACATTAAAAATACAAACAAACACTTCATGCACAGGAGCCATAAAATTCTACCAGACATGTCTCTGCCATCTTAAAACATCAATCATCTATTTCCAAACTAATACGAATTGGGCAGCAGTATGTGTAAAGACAGATGTGTTTGTGTACTTGGCACATTCCAGAGCAGAATCCAAGACCGATAAATAATTCCCACTGCGGAAGGCGCGCTCGGCGCTCGGCACCTGCGGGCCACCGCTGCCATCTGGTGGGGAGGTGCGGCGTGGCAGGGGGAAGAAAATGGCACTAGAAAGACGTAATAATATTCTAAGTATTTTCAAATATTTACGTTTGATGTTAAGTTTTAGGTTTACATGTCTGGCCTGGTGAATAATAAGTGTTTCTCAGCTGAAAAAAAAAAAAGTTTCTTCTGTTCCATCTGAAGTTAGTATGCATTTCTGCAAGGAACTATTTGCATCAACTAAGAAAGATCGGATCTGGTAGCTTTTTCAAAAGGAAGAAATCTCGGTGAGTCTAATGAATTCAGAAACTCATCTTAGCAGGGCCAGAAACACACAGAACATTTTGGTCAGATCACAAAAAGGGGTGTTTCTGTTTACCTTTCATCAGTAATGCCATACCGTGAATAAGAGTTAGACTTTCTGAGTCATAGGCTGAAAGAGTGTTTTGCAGTTGTAATACCTTCAAATATTAAGTCTTAATACACTCATACATAGATTTTTAATGTAAATATACATTTACATTCATTGTATAAACAAGGAATAATTATCACAAGTTTTTTAATTGCTGCTTTTTAATTACCACTCTAGGCAGCTTTTTTCAGCTGAGCATTTGCTTACCGTAACAATTTTGATTTTATCTCATCTGGTAGGTGACTAAACTAGGTTTTGAACGTTTTTCCCACCCTGCTTTTTATCGATTGCTTCCCTTATTGCTTTTCCAATAATAAAAAGGCCTTTTAAAAGTGTGAGGTTTAATTTCACCACAGGAATAATGTCACCATCATTAAATAGAAATAATAAATTTTTATTTTATTTTACTATAAAAGATATTGCTAGAGAGTCATCTTGCGCTAAAAGGTTTGGTATTGCTGCCATAAATAGCACATCTCGGAAAATTCTGGTGAGTAGACATATCATGATATGATTAAAATATTGGGGGAAGAAAACCCAAACATTATTAACAACTTACCTGGGATAAGTATTATTTTCAGTCACGGGATCTTTCTCAAGCCAGCTCTCATAAAGAGACTTATTTTCATAACCCTCATCAGGGCTTAATATCTGGAGAGGGAAATATTATAATCTCATTGGAAGTGCCTCTAACTCAATTCATTATCAAAGGAGATCTTCGCAGCTCCCTGCATCGTTCTTAACCAGCAGTGTTGCTGTATGCAGGGAAGTGAATATCGGCATTTGTTACACACATTTATGCATTCCCAAACAAGGAAAGCATCTCACAGGCACTTGGAACCAACCACAGACAGTAGGAAAGAACAGGTTAAAAGCTTTGGGGTGCTAGCTGGAGCTCATCTACTACAGAGGGAATGTGCATGTACATGCACAATAGCATATAAAATACTATGGGACTCCTCCAGAAACTAGGATGTCCCAGCTGCTTTCCTTCCAGCAGGCATGGGGAGATGACAGCCACAAGCCTGTCTGCCTTGAGGTTTGCCCTGCACAGCAGCAATATCGTCTCAACAAAGCTAAACCTAAAATTTGACCGCTTGTCCTGTAGGAGAGGTACAAAAGAACTGTGCTAGAAGGAAGGATCCAAACCAGTCACATTACAGCAGTGCCAAGGGGACTCAACCAAGCCTGGAGAATCATTGTGCAAGACACTGTATGTACAAATGTAGGTCTCACCCTTACCTTAAAAAACCCCCAAAAGCTCTGTAACCAGGATGGAAAAGTTAAGTATTAGTGCTGTCATCATGCTGCCAACAAAACTATGAAAGAGTATAAAATAAATTGAGCAAAGCTCTTAGAAAATCTGTGGCAGAGTAAAAATAAATCAAGGCTCCAGCCCTGGTCTCCACCTACACTTAAACAATCTTTAATAGACACGGTTCTTTAAATTGATTTAAATTTAAATTGAAACCTATAAGATTAGTTAGATGTGCAGAGGATTTGAATTTTTTTTTTCCGAAATACAAAGCATAAATGTTCATGGATAGATACATGGTCGAAAAACATACAGACTCCAAATTCAAATTCCGAAGAGTTCTGACCTCTGAGATTCTGTCAGCAGCTAGCAGGAAAATAACAACTTTGTGAAATAGCTGCTTGGCTGCTGTCATTTTCACGGTACTTTGGTCAAGTCCTAGGGCTAAAGTGAAAACAGCAAATTAATAAGAGCAAGCTGAACTCTGACATATGGGAGCAGAAGCACTCTATGCTCTGGCAAAGATGTTATTCTGACAGCTCTGGTCATGTAAAAAGCATTGGTCAGCTTTTTCATAAAACACTGAGAGCATAGTAAAACACAATATTTGCCCTGACTTAGATCCAAATCTAGGATCAGCATAAGCTTCCTGCTAACTCAAGGGACGATGCAGAGTTCTTTAAGTATAAATGCAAAAGAATGAGTGATAATCACAGGGGAATTGGAGTTGAACTGTTGCAGACACTGTCTGGTGGTGACCAAATGTCTAAACCCTGGCAGTAAAGCAGGGCCAAAAAGACAGTCAACTGCTAAATGTCCCATCTGTATGCTGAGGACCACACTTAAATGAGATCTCCCTGAAAGGAAACACCTCATGTGTACACTACACATCTTTCTGGTGAGAACTGGCTCACTAAAAAACAAGAAGAGCAAAGAGATCTTTGGATGTTGGATAACTGGATGTTGGACTCCTTAATATGAACAGAATAAACTTTCCTTTGGACATGCATAATCAGGGGTCAGGCTGCCAGGTTTTCTATTGTTTGCATCATGCTTCTACTGTTAAAAACTAAAATAACAGTGAGTATGGCATTTATTTTTTTAAGTCAGTCTCAAGTACTTTGCATGGTACTTTAATGGAAGTTTTCTGCTCAAACCAGCAATACTTGAATAGTTGACTTAAGAGCAAGAGTGAGGTACTATTTTTAGCCCAGAGTGCTTTTTTTAAAAACTTCGTTTATCTTTTGCAAGAAAATGTCTTCCTGAGTTAGTGGCTTACTGCAGACAGAAAGTAAATTATTTTATCAAGGGCCCTGCAGCACTAAGGACACAGAAGTTTTTATAGTCAAAAGAGAATGCTCTTCAGTGTGCCAAGTGCAGAGCTAATACTTGAACAGCACAGCTTCTTCCCTCTGCAAGGATGAAAGATTAAGATAGAAAGAATTGTTTGGAAATAAAATGTAGGAAAGAAAAGAAAATCATGGGAATAGCATAGATAAACCTCCTCAGATCTAAACCATGGCATTTCAGGTGGTAAAAGTGTATTGTGTTTGAAAATAACTCAGGATGAATGCATCTGGCAGGATGGGAGATTAGTACCTGGAGTCACCATACCAAGTGCCATTACAGGGCAGATTTTTACACTGGACAAAGTGACTTGCGTTCTCTTAAGATCAGGGGGGAAAATAGTTTGAGTTCTGCACATACACAGGTAGATAACCACATTTGGTCAAATAACTCTCATTTTAAAGGCACCTATTTCTACCCAATGCCTTTACAGGGAGCCTAGGTTGCTTAAGTCAGACAGAGCTGTCTTCTGTTAATTGAGATGAATCCACATCTGAGGATGGTGGCAATGGCTCATGAGAGGTGCCTCATCTGGTTAACTCCTCACACGGCCAATAAAGTTCCGTGCTTTAATGGAACCTTTCAGCCTTGTGATAATGTACCCTGAGAGGTGAAAGTAAAGGAGTCATGGTTAGACCACTTGTAATCATGCAAATCCACACATCAGACCTGTTACAAAACTTTCTCCATCCTTCAGTATTTATCACATATTTCCAGGGCTCAGTGAAATATGGAGGAGATTCAGGGGAACAAACAGAAAGAAAATGGTAGCTAGCCAAAGTGAAAATTATTTCCTTCAATGCTTATCACTTTAGAGAATTGATCTTGCTCAAGTGTTTTACCATCCTGTTTTTATTATTATTATATTTACTATATATTGCAAATAAGTTCCCACTTAGGTCAGAGACACATTTCAATCCTTTTAAGAATACCGAGGAACTGTGAGCATGGACTGTGTACTGCTGATGGGATGTTTTGCTACTCATTTTGGTGGGATCAAGATACTTCCAGCACAGCAATAAAATAAATCCGATATTATTCAATAATCCAATTTTATCAAATAAACTTGGAGACTCCCTTATTCTTAGAAAGGCAGAAAAAATAGATTCTGTACCTCTTTTGTCAGATTATACACCAGTTTGTAGAGAAGAGGGGTACAGTCAACTCTTAATGTGTAGTTACCTAAAAATAAAACAAAGACATGGAAGTTTTCCCTTCATGTACCAGTGGCATTATCTTCTTAATGGATTAAACCTTGCCATCCTTTCTTAGATGAACTTTTTGACTCTAAGGCAGGAATTTCTATCTTGCTTCAGAATATATACAGAAATAGACTGCATGGTCTCACTGTGTGAGCTACTGCCACTACATGACAATGATGTATTGGTTATAGTACATCCACTGTAACGTAATTAAGCCTTCCCATAGCTCTAAAGTACACCTAATTATCCCTCATTAGCTACAAGCCCTTGTCACTCATACACTTCCCAAAGCTTTTGTTAAAGAGAAGGGGAAAAGTAAGATGATGGAAAAAATACCAGATAATGATGCTTCCAAGGAGAGTCAGTATTTGAGAACTGGAAATTCGAGTCACAAAAGTGTTCAAAACAATGACTCACTTGGCTTCTTGTCATTGCTATAGGACAATAAATAGAAATAATTTGCTGTCCAAAAACTGCTATAAGAAGTGTCGTGGAGAACATACGATGATAAACAAAATAATTCTCAGAATACATGGATGCTACGAGTCTACAGAGGATTTTACTGCTCACTCGAGTGAGAGATGTCCGAGATACTTAAACCAGCACACTGAATATGGTTCTCTTTTCCTTGTTACATACTTATTTTCCAGTTGTTTTGCTTTCACATTTCTTTAATGCATAAAGCAAGAGACATGTTTGAATAATCAAGATTTAGAAGAAAATTGTTAAGGCAGCAGCATGTTGGCTGCAAACCAACTAAAAAATATGCGTTACAATCCATGGTGAGAATATGAAGCAGTTGTAAGCCATTATTTCATTCGTGAGATTTTCTAGGCGTGAAATTCTGCTCTACTTTTTACACAGCATGTAGGCAGCATAAATGAAGGAACAGCTCTAACCCTCCTTATTCCTCAACTCCAACTGAGCATTTAGAAACTGGGTTTGGCTTTTCTTTCTTTCCAATCCTTTTGTGACAGACAAAATTTTCAGCTGACAGGAATAAAAAGAGTTCCTAAATATGCCTGTTGATATCTATTTTATTCACACACAGGAAGCCCAAATAAGTTGAGTTTGACATGGGAAGAGTAATGCCCTGAATAACTGAGGTTATGATGCAGAGCAGCTTCACAGGACTCTTCTAACTATTATTTCAGCACAGACAACAGTAAAAAAGGCCTTTCTTTAAAAAAGCACAGCATATTTTCAGAAGGATTTTGTGATATAGATCATAGTGTTGGGCCCCCTCAAAAAGAAGGCCAGTCTCTAAGCAGCGTTCCTGAATGACATATTGTTTTCACAGTCTGCAGGACATAGCAGATTGGATAATGGTGCATAAGAGTTTTTTGTGAAACGTTCTTTAGTGCTTATTTTTCTAGAAAAGTCCTGCTGTAATAAATATATAAGTCTCTGCTCCTGGCAATCAACAAAGGTGAGCACACTGGTTGAAAACACCAAAGCGTCTCCCACCCCCACAAAGTGTAAGCCTGAGGTCTTATAATCATAATAATTTACTGTCTCAAAATACTATAATTCCACAGAGAAAGGAGCTGGAGCTGTGATCAGGACAAGGAGCAGACTGTCATATATTAAAACTACAGTTTTAAATTAAAGCTAATGCTGTTAAGAGACAGTTTAACATACAGAATGCTCAGTTCATTAGCACAGAATAATAAACTCCTCCAGAGGAGAAATTCTGGACTCAGACATGTGGGCTGAAGCTCATGGATGGCACTATTTGCAAAAGAAAGCAGCATGAAAAGTAAAATTGTTGTCTCTCTCCACTTAATTCTGCATTTGCAGCACTTATTCTGTACACCACAATACCTATCTCAAGCAATAAATAGTTCACAGAGAACTATTACAAATTACATCTGTGAAGTAAGGTAAGGTTAAAAATAAAAGACTCACCTTCTATAGAAGAATCTGTGTTGATGTAAGCAACTGCCCGTTCCTGAAGGACTTTGGCATTTTCCTAGGGTTGTAAATGTGTAATTGTTACTTTCAATTAATGGCATTTAGTCAGGAGTATGTTAAGTGCACTGTTTTTTACAGCATTGCCTTTAAGATCTCAGTCAGGATTATTACTACTGTTTACCTTAGCAATTATGTTGCTTGAGGATGGGTAAAAGACCTGGGCACATGAAATGCTCTATTCCTTTCTGGGACTTAATTTGTTGTGGAAAACACCCACAAAATGTAGGTGCTGCCTGCTGCATCACACAGGAGCAAGACGGAACAGGAAAATTATTGAATAGAATTGTAATATGGTAAAAAAGGGTTATTACACGCATTTTAGCTCTGCACTTCAGGACTTTCTGAACATGCAAGATGTGACTGTGAGGTCAGCCAGAATTCCTCCATGCTTTTAATCCCTAGTCATTCATATGCGATCCCAGAACTGAACTCAATTTTAACATTGATAAACCAAGCACTCCTGTCATTTCTACAATCTTCCATTTCAAAAAGGGATAAGTCAAAGCCTTTAAATTCCCTACTAAAATGCAGTTGACTGACTATTTTGAGTCCACTAAACATTGCTTTCATGCTAAATATATACACACATCTTGTTTATTTTTTTGCAAACTGGTAATTATGTTTGAAATGGATATTCTAATCAGTAAGTGGTATTTCACGAGGCTTTGGCTTCATGACAGATGTTTTAATTAGGTTAGCAATTGTTACTTGATTCATTCAATTTATGACCCAACTAATAATTTGCAAGTCATGTGAACTAAAATTTTAATTGGTAATTGATAACCACATAATGAAATTAGTGTCTTAAAAAAAAAAACAAAACAGTGGAGGAGATCCTGCAAAAAATATGAAGGGAGGGAGCAAGCCTGTATATGCCTACGTGGGGCCTTGTATATATGCAAAATTATATCTGCAGCATTAAGAAATTCCTTTGTTTATGAGCAATGGAGATTGTCTGTGTAGCAGAAGGATGTTGCCACAGTTGCAGTCTTTCTGTCACACAGAAGATGGTGAATATCATGGGTTAATTTTCCTTGAGATTTAATACATGACAGATCTGGCAGCTGCAGAGAAGAGGAATGTAAGCTGTGAGGAATGTCTCTAGAGAAACTGAATCTAATTTAGGTCTAAAAGAGTAGTAATGCACACCACCAAGATGAAGCAAGGAAGAATTAATACCAAAACACGGGTTCAAATATGAACTGTGCTTACAGTTTTCTAAACTTATACAGCTGCCATATCATGAGATAATGAATGGTAGATTACTAGATATCAAATTATTAAACAAAACCCATTACAGAACAGCAGTAGCAATATTTAATAAATAGAACATAAGAAAACTCCCTAATTTATTAATGACTTGCTCAAGAGAAATTGATCCTTTGAGTGCTTATGGATTATAGGTTCAGGATCTGAGCTTAAATTTATAGAAACTAAGGAATTTCTCAAAGTTAGACCAGTCTGGCTTATATAAAATGCTATCATTCTCTTAAAAGATGGGATAAATTTCAACATAGAAACCACTGAGGGATAGTTGCTTTGAATCACAGTAGATTTTTAAATCTTAGAAGAGTTAGTGCACTTATGTTGTAAGAAGGCAGATTGGTAGGTAGGTATTTATACAAATACATGAGTGCCTCACAGCACCTGAAGGAGTCTGTTGTGCTCCAATTTTACCACGAAGTTTTTGATTGCAGTCCAGGAATAGATGCTGGGTACTGCAGCCACCTGCAACACACTTTCAAGTTTTGCTTTGCTTAACACAGGTTTTTTGTTTACCTCAGCCCACTCTGTGGAACCCAATAATCCAAATTCTTCTGCATCCCAGCTAGCAAAAATAATAGTTCGCCTTGGTCTCCAACCTGTAATCACACAGTTAAACTTGAAAATTCAACTTAAATGTTAAAAGTCTACTAACTACAGTTAGTTGAAATTGCTTTAAAAACAGTACTTAACCAATATAACAGTAAAAAAAAAATCCTCTCTAAAATCCTTAGAGGAATATATTATTGCAGAGGCATTTCTTCCTAATGCAATATTTTCATTCTGCACAGCTAAGAGGGTACCATTACACTCACGAGGGAATAAATTCAGCCAACTAACACGCAATGCTACATATGCATCTCTTCAATGAATTTGCATCTTTCACAATGAGAAATAAAACTTTCTGTAGAAGAGAAAAGTTAAATCAATACAACAGCTTATGGAAACACTGTTCCTCAAAGCTGCTGTTTTCCATATCCATCATTTTACATCTGTAGTAAGCAAGTTACCTTCCATCTTCATTTTACCAAAGCTCCGTACAATTTCTTGCAGAACAGCGGCACCAGTCGTTGGATCAATGCCACCAAACACCCAAGAGTCTCTATGACCACCTAAAATAATATATCTGTCTGGAAACAAATGTACAGTATCAATTCATAACTAAAAATGCACTTGGATTACCTGTATATTTTTTTGCTGCATCCTTACTTTTATCAAATAAAATATAAAGTTCTACACTAGTGTTACAAGTTTATTTTTTAAGGGAATCCGCAATCATTCACTTACTCTACTGAGGTATGCAACTAAAGACAAGAAATATTTAATAAATATTTTTCCATCTAAAAGTCTTTCATGTGTATGACCTGCTACTAAGTATCAATAGCATAATGTTAAATCATCACAATTTTTCTGTAATTCGAATGAGGTTAATTTTTGCAATGGCAAAATGTATGACTGAGGTAAGGGGAAATGTACTGTAAAATGACAGGCAGCGTAAAAAAATTCTCTGACACCTACCATTGTAGAATTCCCATTAAAATACATTATTAGGAATGCCAATGAAAAATAGTGTAATGGGAAGGCCAGAAAAACTATTAAGAATTTCTCAAGACTCCATATTATATGGCTATCTAAAAAATTTTAAGCTTCTTACAACACAAGTACAATTTCAACAAACACAAATAAAGAAGGAATTAAAATCATCAAGCACCTGATACTCACCTGGTTCCAGAGCTCCTCTGAGGATGCCAATGACGTTGTAAATTCGTGTTATTTTATTGCTTGTATGAACATGCATTCTGACTTTTCTGAAATGAAAGGCAGCGTGGAATAACCATTTCTGAGTAATAAGCCAATAAAAAGCCAATATTAATAACATATAAATCAGAGTTTGTGCCTCTGTTCTGCTTTGTGTGCTCAGCACTCATTCAATGTGTGTTCAGCATTGTCATGCTATCTCAGAGTCCCATTTTTTATTTCAGCTTAGCCTGTTGGTGATGCCTCTGAAAAAACCCTACAAACTGGGCCAGTCTATAAATTTGCAAAGATTACAGAATTTATTGAATTTTTATTTATGGGAGCAAATCAGGTAATTGTGTACTAGAGGAATAAAATGAAAAACAGGCACAGTAATTAAAAATATGTTTACATTTTGACCAAAATTATAATTGTGGATATGCATATGTTTATAAAGAATACACTTTGGTTTTCTAGCACAGGTCCATGTAATAATATAGAACTTGGAGAAAAGGTTGTTAGGAATATTCATCCAGGAATAAATTGAAATCTCTGTTTAGGACAGCAGATCTAAGTGACCAAAACTTGTCAATCATAGAATCATAGAATGGTTTGGGTTGGCAGGGACCTGAAAGATCATCTGGTTCCAACCTCCCTGCCATGGGCAGGGAATCTTCCATTAGAGGCAGGAAACCTTTTACTAGTAGAACAGTTTTTTCTTCCCTGCCCCCCACCAATAAAATCTGCTTGTGAAATTTCATAAAAACAAAAGGAATCCAGGTATTGGGAGAGATAAAACTAATACAGTATTCAGCCCCTTTAACCTGTAGAAGAAACAAAGCACCAAACAATGGGGGGGTCGTGTCTGGCAAACCCTTGGGAGTTCCACATTTGAAGTTATCTTTTCAGCAGCAAATCTGCATAGCTGTCAAAATCAAAACCTACTTCAGGACAGCCACTGGATCTTTGCCCAGAAAATAACTGACACAAGTGCCTGAACATGTGTATACTTGCACACTTCCCATGTGCAAGTGACTTTCTACCTAGAATCAAAAGGTTCATTTTGATATGGAGCTACTCTGAGAAAGAAGTATGTGCAGAATTAATCCATATTTACAAAAAATGTTATTCTACCAGGTAGGAAGATGTTAAAAAGTGAATTCAAAAATACGAATTTTGTGGATGAATCATATTGTTTTCTCACTGCTGTTCTTCGAGATACTCCAAACAGCACTGTAATTACGTCAAATATGCTATCTTCTTTAGTTATTCCTACTTTATTCACTTTCAGCTAGTGTTAAAGCAGAGCAGGAAAGAATAATGATAAATGAAGTTTTTATAAAATTAAGTATTCAGACATACTCTTGTTATCCAGGAGATAGAGTAGTGATAATGATACACCACTTGTACGCTGTTCATCGGGGTCCGCTACCAGTCCTCACTGAATAATACCTTGTGTAAGCTGAAACTATTTCTATGTGGAAAAGTCAGAGAAAAGTGATCTTTAGGTTTATTACAATTTATTGCCAAATGTCATTGTCATGAGGCCTGACCTGCTAATCTTTTTTTAAATGTAATTTATTTTCAAATTCTAAGAATTATCACCAACTGTAACCCTAACAGAAGGAAGAAAATTTCTCCAGAGTATCTCTAGAGGTATTGTTTCAGAGTCTTTTCCTTGGGGGGAATTTTTTTTTTTTCCAATATTGTATAAACAGGCAAGTATTAAAACAGACCTTGTAGAAGAGTTGCCTGTGAATCCTGGCCCTATGTTATAAGACACATTGAGACTTCCCTTCCAGCTGCTGTCTGGAGCTGCAGGTCCTCCCATTGCACTGTGAAGTGAAAACCAAGATAAATGCAGTTGACCAGTAGGCTAAAACCTTAAACTCTCTTAATAATCACTGCAGCAAAACCAAGGTGGGTTTACAAAATTCTTATCGTAGAAACAGATTGAATTTTCCACATTTTCTCAAGCACACATTACTGCAGAAGAGTAGGAAATACAAGTAACAGCATAGATTTTGCCATCTTAACATGAAAAATGTATCTATACATTTGTGAATACTGACTTCTGGTGAGGAGGACTGATGTATACTCACCGCAGTAATACTTCTGCATCATGATATCCAATGGGATGAACCGGGATTTTGGGAATCCCTACACCTTCATTAACTTTATACCTAAAAGTGTACTCTGAGAAACCAGAACAAAATGTCAAATTTATAGCACTCTTAGCAACTTTTACCAAACTGGAAACACTTTCTAGCAGTGCAGCCACAAGCCTGCATGATTCTTTTAAATTCTTACATCACTTCTCACATACTGCTTCTAGAACACCAAACTGTAATTTCAGAACCTCAAAGTCAGTAATGCATCTGCTGTGCAAAAGAAGTCCCCATGCTTGATGCAAGGTTACATTTGCTGTCCAACCATATTATAACATCTCCTCCAGGCTGGCTGTGGGGAAACCAAGCCGGTGTGTGAGGTGAAGATGGCACTGGTGCAGCTGGTTGACAAGCTGCAGAGGACATCCACAGATGCATTTACCTGGGTTGAAGACAGGCAGTGTCTCTCTGAGTCTGGTGGGCCTGGCACACAGAGTCTCACCAGGTTTTAGGTTGTCTTATGCCCCCAACAGTGATCACACAAGCCCATGAGCTTTGCAGAAGCTCCCCCCTATAACCATCCCATCAGCAGATAGCACTGACAGGCATCTTAGTTCAGACCGAGTTTAGAATGCCAGCAAGGACAAGACAAGCACATGGTGCCAACTCTTGAAAGACTCCAGGCTACTGTTATTTTTGTTACAGGAATTTTATTCCCCTTAAAGAGGATTTTAAACTGTTTTTTCTGCTTGTAATTTATGATCAGCAAGGAAATATACCTCCAAGTAAAGCTGTTAGTCCTCTTTGATGGTAGAGTATAATCTAGTTTAAACTGGTCCTCTTGAGAAACATAGATATTTTTAAATGCCCATAAATTCTCAGTTATTTTCTGCTGCTTCACAGTCTGTAAACCTACACATCCTGCTCTTTTAAGTGTCACAGGGGTGGGACCACACAAAAAAGTTTCCTAGAAACTTTCTTCCCCTACCTAACCAAAACCAGTTGGAATGACACAGACAGAATTTGCTATGCAATAAAAAATTAACTACTGTCAATAATCCTTTCAAGCGGCCTTTTTCTCTGCATCTGTACTGAAAATAAATGAATTTCTAGTGACACACTTCCAGTTTTTAAAGTACTTGATGGCCCAGGCTACAGAACTTCCACTCACCTTTTGCAGGATAACCTGGTGTGAGAGGGTCCCCAGCTCCATTCAGATTTAAAACATTCCCACGTTGGACTCCTCCACCTGGAAGGTTCCAGCCACCTGGATAAGCATCTACTCCTGGGGCACAGTAGTCAGCAGGGTCTGAATAAAGTATGATCCCTTGGGCTCCTGCTAATATGGCATTTTTAACCTGTGAAATGATTTGCCTTTAAGATGTGGCTTTTTATTTTAATGCAGCAATAAATCTGAATGTCGAGATTTGCTTCCACGCAGACAGAGTTTTAGAAGACTAGTATGTGAAAGAGTGAAAATTACCCCAGATTAAGCAGAAGAACCAAGCACAGTGCCACACAATATGTTCATTCTTTGTGTCAAACCTTTAGTCATAGCTCAAGGATATGAAATAAAGCACAGAAAATAAAACTGAGGCACAAAACCTGACCACTCTCCCCATTGCGTCACTACCACCAATTTTGGCAGATTTGTTGTCTAAAGTCAGAAGAGATAGTTTCTCAGTTTCTGTGCATCAGACTCCTTGTCAAAATGCTACTATTTCAAAGTACTGCAGTTCTATGGATGGCAAGTATCAAAAACCTTGGCTCTACAAACTACTCAGTTCTTTAAACCATTCTCTTGCAAGAACTGCCTAGGGAGTTTGCAGTCATCTCTGTCTCAGGAGTTTAATACATTCATCTGGTTTTATTGTTTTGGAAGTTATTCTTAGACTGCAGTCACAATGGATACGTTGCAGGCTTCCTTCTGCTCTTATGTTCAAACAAACAGCCCTCACTACTTCCCTCAAGCTCCACCATGAAAGTGTCTGACCCAGAGAGGAAAAATTAAAACACAACACTTACTTTGTTTCCTCTGAAGATCTTCCCATATCTGGCAATGACAATCTTTCCTGTACAGTTAATTCCCATTTCACGCTCCAGCTTAAAAAAATCTTCTGTACGGCCATAATTTACATACACCAGATCTGCCTGGGCAGAAAAGGAAAGCAGTGTCATGGCAACTGGTCAGAAATGAGATCCAGTGCCCATAAAAACAATAGCAAAAGATATCCACAATATTCTATAGGAAGCTTTGGCTCAAACTTCTGATGTTTGGATATTATCCTGCACTTAACAAGAGTCCTAAAAACAGGCTGGAAAATAAACCAATGTACTTCGTTGAACTGACAAACTTCTCTGGCTGTGACAAAGCAGTGGTATCTCTTGCATGCACAAACACTCACTACTATATAAATTCACTCGTTTATCCAATGCAATGTTGTCCCTGACCTGTTTCATAATGAATTAGCAGATTAAGTGAGGAACTTTTGTGGCCTTTGAAGGAATTCATTTAATCTAAAATGTCTTCCAACTTGATTTAAATATTGCTACTTCTACGTGTGCCTTAAGCAAGTCCTCTACATACGGTTGAATAATATGGAGCAATCTGAGATGTATCCAGATTTTCCAGAAAGATAAAAACTTTTCGCTTGTTATGTGATTCAGAGTTCTAGCAATTTGAGAAAGCTTTTTTCTGTCATAAAAGGCTTTTAACCCTTGCACAATATGTGCCCTATCTGTGCTTAAGTGTTCTTTAATTGAGATGAATGGTTAATTAAAACTACTACAACAAATATTTTGAGAATTTGGAGCAATCGAACCCAGCAAGTATTTCAAAAAATAGGTAATAGTACCCTTACATAACTTCTTTTCTTACCTCTGGCACTCCTTGTGCTGAAAAAGCATTATATGGTGGTAGTATATCAGTAACATTTTCATACCCCTGTGGAGGTGGTTCAAACAATGATGTATTGAAAACCTATCCAAAAAATAACAGTAGTCTTTGGTCAAGCACTCCAGGCACAAATTCACACACTAAGCAAATGCTAATCATAGTTTAAACTAAAGTCAGAAGAGACAGTTATTCAGTTTCTGTGCATCGGACTCCTTGTCAAATAATTACTGTTTCAAAATACTGCAGTCCTATGGATGAAAAATATCAAAAGCCTTGGCTTTTGCCAAGTTAGCTAGCTTTTTCAGCAGATTAAACTATAATTTCCATAAATTGCTAGCAAAAACCACAATTCTAATTAGCACATGTAACTTCAAACAAAAACATGGCTAGGGATCCAGATCTGAACTGTTGTAATAGAATGCAGATATGAATACAAAGAGATGGATCACATGTCAGAAGATGCTCATCAGTCACTGCCTGAACCTAAGGAAAGAAGTAGCTGAAAATTGCCCAGAGGTGGTGACAATAAAACACACCTGATTCATCCATGCCATCCCAGGTGTCTTTTGTGGTTTCTCCCACCTGTATTATTATTATTATTATTACTATTATTATTCTCTTCATGTCTTTTCTAGTAAGGCTCCAGTTAAACGTGCTGCCTTTTATCACTATGTATTGTAAAACTCACATTGCTTTAAGGTTCATGTCCACCTTTTGTCACCCCGTGAGATTATAGTTGAGACACTGTTACAGGGTGTCTGGAAGAATTTCTTCATTCTTTCACCCTTAAGCTCATGTCATCCCTGAGCACATATTCCTTACTTTCTATCCTGGCTCTTCATCCTTACCTACATGCTATGATGCTTCTCTAGCAGTCCCACCTCCTCTCCTTGATCAGGATCCTTTTCAGAATTTACATCTGCTTCTTTATTTCCCCAGGTATTCAAAAGGGAGAAAATGTCTATAGACTGACTAGTTCATTAGTACTTCCAACACTGACTTAGGAGACACCATAGGAAGCTGGGAGGATCAGGTTCAGAGTGAGGGAAACAAGGCAACACTACATAAAACTGATAGTATCTCTGCAATTCCTTACCTCAGTATGTTGTGGAAGCAAATATTGTACAGGTGCTCAAGAAGGGTTTGGATAAGTACTTGGAAGAGCGATGTAATGAGGGTCATTGACTGGATAAATACTTGGAATAGGTCTAACAAGGATTTTTCAAGAGACTAACTGCAGCACATTCAGAGAAGTCCTGAGCTGAAAACAGCAAGACACTGGAAGAACTGCGTGCCTGAAACACATTTCTTTCATCTTAAACATCGCTGTGCATCCACTTAAGGCTGTTTATGGAAATAGAATATTAGCCTAGATGTATCCTTAAGCTGAACCCTTCTAACACCTTATGGTCCACTGGTGTTAACTGCAGCCTCACCACACATCCTCACTCTTCTGTTATGAGACACTGAGATCTCAGCCACTCTGATGTGTTTTCTGCATAGCCTGGAAAACCATTTCTAAATATGAGTTGCCTTTGCACTGGGATTTTTTTTTAATAATATGAAGCACATGCTGAGCTGAGTAGGTGGGAATGCAAAGGAAGACACTGGTTTTTTAACAGGAAGTCACGGGGGTTTTTTTGGTTTTACATAAATATAGTTTTGTCATTGAAAAGATCACCTCATTCCCTTGATCATCAATTACTGAAATGTAGTTTGGCTGCTTTTCATCTGGGTATGAAAGAAGCACATCATAATTAAAAAGTTCTGCTGAATCCAATCCAAATTCCTTCCACTGGCCTTGAATTTTTTTGGCAAGAAGAAGATTCTGTTCAGTTCCTGCGAGGTGAGGCAACTTGGTAAACGAACTAGAATAAAACAGAAAACCACTAGTAAGCAGCAAATGCAGAGAGATACAATAGTGAAATAGGATCAATGTGTATAAAGCTGATCTTCAAGACACATTGCATGGACAGTAAGGTCTTAAAGTTTGAGCTGTATAACATGACTGCTTATCAGAGTCTGCTTCAGGACATGTAGAAAATATAGTCAGAGCACAGGATCTTTCTTGAGGCCTTAAGTCAGCTGAACTTTTCTCCTTACGTAACAGGAATAGCCACATCTGCACACAAGCAATGAAAATCAGTGTCAAATATTCAGCAAAAGAATATTAGCAGTATGCAAGAAGCAGAAATAAACATTGGAAAGCTACACATGCAGAAAGGAGCCTTCCAGATAATTCTGGTATCTAAACATGGATTTGTACTCTTGTCATAATATATCCTAATAATTTTAACTTGAAAATCGTTGCATTAAATTATCTGCACAGATTTGCTCTTTTTTCTTAATCAAAAGCCTGAATAATAAAATCCTTCTTAGAAACATTTACTTTAATATCAGATATAACAGATAATGGTGATAAACAGTCAGGAACAGGATCCAGTCCCTCTGGGCTACCCTACGGAAATCTGTCTACAATTTGTTCGGCCCACTGAACAAGTAAGTAATGGTGAAAGCTCATCATTCAGCCGGGTACTCAGCATCAGCTTCCAATTCCCAACAGGCTTCTTGTCAATGGTTGCCCCACAGATGTCAGATACCAGCAATTACCATTAATTGGTGGTAGCAAACACCATGATTAATATCACTTCAGCCTGTCATTTCAGACTGTATTCAACCCATGTTCTGCTGGAAGTGTTTACTTCCCCAGCTTCCAAAGGAGAATGATGTTCAAAGCCTTGTTAAAGTCAAGGATGTTACAGCCACTATAATGTCTCATGCACGTAGCCAGACATTTCCTTACAGAAGACAATCATGCTGATCATACAAATAGGAAATAAATGCTGACTGTTCCTAACTATATTTCAGTCCTTCATGTGTTTGGAAACAGATTCCAGAAGGTTGTTTTGTCACCCTTCCAGACCTGAAGCTGACCAGCTCACAGTCCCTCTAGGTTGTCATTACTAAAAGAGGGGCACAATATCAGCCTTTTGCAGACACCTGGGGCCTCTTTCAATCATCAGAACTTCTCAGCTACAGCAACACTGCAAGCATAACATCAAGTCCCACCTGGACCCAAGATTTGAATGCATCCAGATTCTCTAAGTCGACCACAACCTCTCTGCTGTTGCCATTCCCTCTCTTTAAACTGAGTGGGCATGCACCAAAGTCTGGAAGCAACCTTTGCCAAATCTTATTGCCTGTTTTCTTCTTGCACTTTAATTCCCGTAAGTATTTTAAGTACCTTTCAATTCTTCAAGTATACTAAATACTGCATATGACATCAGAAAAAAAACCACATGATTTTTTTTTCCAAATTTTCCCTTCCGAACAGTTTAATCCTTTCCAGAGCTATGATACAATGCTAAGACCAAAGTGTCTGCATTTTCTGAGACTCATAGTTTTTTTCCCCACTTGATAAAAGCAAATCTAGCAGTCTGAAAAACAAAGAATATGGATCAAAATTCTCAAGTTCCCATTTCTTTATGCTTTTGACAAACTTTTTGGATAGTGTGTTAATACAATTTTTCTGCATGGCTTGATTTTTATTTGAATTTAGGCCAAAAAAACCCCAACCAGCATGAAGCATTTGGCCCATCACCAGAGCAAGCAGACAAATGAGAAACCATTAATATCCCACGGCCAAGAGACTTTGGCATAATTACAGAGGTATTTCATGCTATGTTGCCTAGATTCTCACTCAAACATAATTTTCAGGAACTCTGCAACCTACTGAAAACAAGAAATACAAAATAAGATGGGCCTGTAGACTTAAAAAGCTAATTTATGTTAGGTGTGAAATCATTTGGGTTTAGAATAAATGTATAGAAATCAAATTTGTCAGTAATCCTTTGATATTCTTGATGCAGCTGCTGACTTACATGCTGAATACCAACACTTTACTAACCAGAGTTTGTATATATTTACTTTTCATGTGAATATATTTTTTCCTCTGTAGAAAATATAAATATACACAATAATGTGGGTTTTTTTCATTTTCTGTGGGAAAAAAGGTTTTTTTATAGCTCTAACATTTTAGATGTTTAAAAAGAACTGCATGGATGCACTGGGACGCAAAAAAGGTTATTTACTAACAATTGCATGATGCAAGCCTTAACCAGCCATAAAAGCACACTGACCATGGTCAGAGCCCTTTATCTCTGAAGCAGAAGACAGGGTATAATGGGAGGTCAGAGCTCCCAACTAACAGCATATTATCCAGTATGGCCACACTAAAGGAATTATCAATGGTAAGTATACATGCAGCCCAGTGCTATCCAAATCTGTAGCATTAATTTTTAACAGATTAATTTTCTACTTAGACTAGCTGCTCAAACTGAAAGTTTTAGGAAACACTGAGCAGATGATCAGTCAAATGTAATTCATGTCAATCATCGTATCCCAAATACAGTTAAATCATCTCAGTCTTAAAGAAAGCAAAGTTATGTGATCTTAGAGCTTCAGACACTCGCAAGAAAAAAAAAAAGGCACACTTCTTTAATAAAGAGGATGGGAAATCATGAAGACTGGTAAGCACTGGCAGTAACGCAGCTGAGGGAAGGACACTTGACAGTACAGCCACTTCAAAAATGGGGAAGGGGGGAACAGAAGAGTTGTAAGCCTCTCTCTTCTTCCCTCAGACATTCTGTACTAACTAGATACTTCCAAAGTATCTTAAAAGCTCTGCTTTCAGAGGCCCTTCCTTGGAGCTGATGTTACCACTTTCTGGCTTTTTTGACTGATAAAATTGTTCAAAAAATGATGCACAAGGCTTACCGAAGAAATCTCCTGATATTCTCTGCTTTCATTTCAGCCACAAGTTTGTGTCTCACATTTTGATGGACACCTGAAGAGTTGGGGTTTTTCTCAGTCAGTTTTGTAAACCATCCTGAAACACATTTGAAAAGTTTCCTACTTAGCAAGAATGTTAGTCCTCACAAGTTTCACCACAGGTGCAACCTGTGGTACTGAACAGATAAAAGCACAAGGATGAACAGAGCTTAGAGCACCCTCTGTCAGTGTCTGCAGGCTCAGGGAAGTGAAGCAGAACAGTAAAATATATTTCATTGACTGAAATGCCTACAAGTGACACAATGAAAAGAGTATACCCTAAATCCCTGGTAAATCCTCTTTTTAAAGCAGATTCATCTCTCATTAATTTTAAACTATAGTTTAAATTCTCAATTAACTGTTTGCGGTGCGAGGTTTGAACTCCTGATACTCATCATGAAATTATTTAGTTTATGCATACATTTTAAAATATATATGTTAGCATGTTTAAAGTGAAGGTCTAGGACTCAACAGCCACCCTGACAGATTGTAACAGTTTCAGACTTGGGGAAGGATGAGGTTAGTCTATTTAATAATTAAAAGAGTAAAGCTAACTGTCACCCAAGCCAGTTTTAAAGTGTTTATTCGGTAGCCATAAATAGTAGTAGGAGAGGGTATATCAACTGAATGAGTTTGTCTTAAGAAAAAAACAACCAAAAAAGAAATTCCTTTTATTATTATAGCTAGAAAAATTCCAAACTGGGAAATTTTTTGTAAGAAAGACAAATATATGTGCTGTCACATGCACAGTATATATGACCTGTTACACTTAAATACAACTGTAGTAACACTCTGAACTGAAGAGTGAAGCTTGATCAGACCAAAAGTCCATTTTGCCCAGTATTCTGTTTTGGAGCAGGGCCCAACAATGATGTTCAGGGAAATGTATAAGCACAGCACGAGCACCAGAAATTTTCAGCTCAGGGATCTCCTAAATTAAACTAATATTTTATATATTTAATAGCCCTCATGGATTTTTCTTTCATGCTTTAATCTTAAGTTTGTGCTACAACACAAGTTTAAAAAGGATGCGCAATTTTAGATTTAAAATCAAATGCTGCAAGTGACTTCAGAAAAGAGTCTCTAGCAAAGCTCATTGTGCATGATGAAAATTTCAGTAACTTGTCTGTCAGTCAAACTCCTCCTCCTCCTCTACATTCTACCCTTAATTTCTAAAATAGCAACTGAATAGGAGCATTTAAATATATGTTAAGTAAAAAACAGGAAATAAAAATTAAAAAAAAATCTGGGAGATCATGTAATCGCTGAAGTCTCAAACTCTTGTATTAATCTTTTCTCTTTGAATGCCTGGCTGCCTGTTTTGGGAAGTTGTCAGTTCACCAGGGCTCATCCTGAGCTGAAGCACAGAGCTGTTCTGTTCTTCACTCCCTAAAGACCAAAAAGGCTTGAGAGAAAAACTTCTTAGAAAAGCAGTGGGACGAGTACATTACCATGTCCCTAAAGAGCAGTATAATCTCCCTGCTGGTGAGTTAATCACACCAGAGGTTGCACCCAAGTGTGTGCAGGGGAAAGAAGCCGGGGCTGAGCCCCTGGGTCTCTGTACTCACCTGTAAGAAAGCCCAGCAGGAAACAGCCAAGCAGCCCAGGGCACACGAGCCATGCACAGAGGGTGGCCTTGCTCCTGCTCCCGGCCATAGGGTCAGCACTGGCCGGCAGCTTGGCAGGCTCTGAGGGCTGGCAAGCAGCTGCCTTCCTCTTCCTCCTCCTCCTCCTCCTCCTCCTCCTCCCACCCACAGCCCCAGGGCTGCCCCTGGCTTCTTTGCTTCTCAGCTCTCATGCTGCCTAACCAGCCCGAATCCCTGGGTGATGATGATACAATTTTCCAAATGCAATAAACATCTTCCACTTCTTAGTCTCACCCAACCAGACAGCTCCTGTGTAGCTGCATGTGTATCTTCTGTAACAAATACATACCCAGGCTGTGGACCAAGCAATGCACAAGTACTATTTAAGAGACTAATTTCTATCAATTATTAGGACTTTCTGTGTTTGAAAGTTCCTGGTTTAGGCTTGCTCACAGCCTGTTCCAGTGGAAGTGGCCAAGAGACGAAATTAAGGGAAAACTTGTTTCCTCTTCACCAATGAAACTCTTGAATTGCTTCCCTTTTTAATCCATGGTAACACTAATCCTTAGAAAGGAATGTATACACAGTTCAGCTGAGAATGCAATTTAGATTGGCCAGCAAGAACACTTCCAGATACCATCCAATTTGCAACTGGCAAAATCTGCAAATTTATTTCCTTATTCTCTAGCTACTTGCACTTAAGATTAGAAGATTCTTAAGGTCAAGTTTTCTTAGTCTAATTTAGTCAAATCCATCAGTATCTCATGGGGAAGGAAACAACTGCAGCCCATGGAGTAGTCAAAAAATACGTTCATAGAATCATCACATTTTGCACAAACTTACTCTGACCCTGCTCATCGCTCCCTGCTGCTGAGTCCCTTCATGGCTACACGGAAGCCAAGGCTGATCTTTCTGGTACTGAGAACCTGCCCATTTGAGACCAGTTACATGGCTGAAGGCAGGAAAGATTTTCTGGGAGCCTGGGCATGCTCCAAATTCCTACCACTCACTCCCAAAGTCCAAAGTAGATATATTTTGTGAAAGAAATGTCAATACTCGGAGTATCAAAGCTTTCTTAAATACATTTTGATGAGCTGAAAATATTCAGAAAAAGCAGAAAAGACTGGTTAATGTCCTAATTACTTAAACTAAGGCTTTTCAGAGAAAAATTACGCCAGTTGGGTATTCTGCATCAGTCACAGCCACTGTCTTAAGCATAGGGCTGGATGCCTTTGTTCAAATGATAAGCACGTCCAGTTTCGTGATTTTTTTTCCCCATCATTTCCCAACTGCTCATAAGCCATCACAAATTCTGAGCAGCAATGACATTTCACACCAGCATCTGAATTGACATATACAAACCAGATGGAATTCCACCTACAGAACTCACAAAGAATGAGCATATTGATGTATTATTAGCATTTATATAGCACCACAGGTGTAGGACTGGCACATAATAGACAGTAAAGTGACAAGGGCTTTTGGAGATTACTATCAAAATTAGACCTCACATGATAATAACATCAGTGGAGGAAGAAGGTAAGAATAGCAACAGTGAGAATGTATGAAATTCATTTACTTCTATGCGCACGTCTTTTTAAAGTGACAAGGGCCTTAGCAACGCTGAGGTTGAACAACAAGCAGCAGTCAAGTGGCTTCTACCCCTTAAAATACAGTCCTATTACTATTAGTTATTAGTTGTGACATGTTCTTACATGCCATGGATTGGCCACAGGTGGAGTATATTATGTTACAATTAAATGCAAGTGTAACATACGGTGTAAATCTGTCTTCAATCACATGCCCTCCATAACAAGAGCCAGGCAGGAAATCAGATGAAAAAGCTCATGAAGCCAGGGATATTACCTGCCCATTACCATCCTAAGCAAAACAGATTCCACTTAGGGAAAAATAATTTATTGCAAATTAAAATAGACTTGGATAGTGAGAAACAAAGCCAAAAATTAAGACATCTTCTCCCACATTGCAACTATTTTTTTCAGCTTAACCTTCCTCACTGCCGATTCCTTTGTGCCATAGGGTTGCCATATGTGACACAGGGGCCATCCTGGGATCAGGCCAGACATCCGAGAGTATCTGAAGTGTGATAAGCACCTAACTTTAAGCACTTGAATTATTCTGTACTGAGAGTGTTCATTTTCTAACAGAAAAACAGCCGGTGCCATTTGGGAGTTCATGGAGTGTCCAAAACCTCTAGACAGAGCAAACCAGTACAAGGCAGCATTCGTGTCCTGCTCTGAGGTAACAGCTACAGGCCAGGTGAGACTTCTCTCAACACCTAAAGTGAAACTGCAGAGCCTGTTTTCAGGCAACTGAATACTGCTCTGTGCAGTCAGGGTGCTCACCATGGCCTGCATCACGGGGCTCCAGGGGAATCTCTGCTCCGGCTCTTGGAACACCTCCTTCCCCCCCTTCTGCACTAACCTTGGGGTCTGCAGGGCTCTTCGTTTCACAATTTTTCACTCCTCTCTAATTTGGCTCTAATTGCATCTGCAAAGTAACTTTCTTCCCCTTCTAAAATCTGTAACCACGGTGACACTCCCATGATGACAGATGGCTTGGCCTTATTCAGTGGTGAGTCCATCTCAGAGCTGGTTGGCATTGGCTCTGTCAGACACAGGGGAAGCTTCCAGGGCTCCTCACAGAAGCCACTGCTGTAGCCTCTCACTATGAAAACATTGCCACATGAACCCAACAGAGATGGGGACAGACTTTTTAGTAGGGCCTGCTGCAACAGGTCAAGTCATGGTTTTAAACTAAAAGAGGGTAGATTCAGACTAGATATAAAGAAGAATTTTTTTACAATGAGGGTGGTGAGCCACTGGCACAAGTTTCCCAGG
Organism: Falcunculus frontatus; assembly: GCA_013398115.1. Lineage (NCBI taxonomy): Eukaryota > Metazoa > Chordata > Aves > Passeriformes > Falcunculus > Falcunculus frontatus. The sequence continues at coordinate 1,124,922 of VZRV01001168.1, read as the reverse complement.
GAGATGGTGGATGCCCCATCCCTGGAAACATTCACGGTCGTGTTGGACAGGGCTCTGACCCACCTGGTCCAGTTGAAGATGCCCTGCTCACTGCAGGGGGAGAAAGGACTAGATAGTATTCGGAGGACCCTTCCAACCCAAACTGTTCTATTCTATTCTAGGAATCAGCTTGGTGTGCTGTGGAGGCCAACGAAAAGAGTGACATTACCACACAAGAATTTTTGTTGTCCCCCTTGGATCGTATCTGTTTTATATACAAACATTTTGAAATTGCTTGCTGACAAGTTGTGAAAGTATCCCTGAATTATCTCACCTACCAACTCCTTGGAAGAAAACCAGCACACGAAGGCTGAGCAATTACAATTCACCCAGGTGAAACAGAAGCAAGATGAGGTTTGGTTGCATGCACACATACATACACACACACATTACTCAATCACAAAGCCAAAGGTGTAGTATGAAGTCTTATAAATGCTCCTCAGAATAACTGGAGTCAGAGAAAAATGAGCCTGACACATGAGATCCAAAGTAAAGCATGCCAGGAATGCAAAGTCACATATGTGAGAAGGTGGAAGAAGCTGCTCCAACCCAAACCTCATCTCATTCTTAGCTGTTACTGTTCATCTCATTTCATATCCAAGGAGAGACTTCAGAGCTCTTGAGATCACCAGCAGCCCAAAAGACTCATCTTTCTTTGAGTCTTTTCCTGGAGAAATCAGACACATCCATTAGCCACCCTGTTCTTTTACATGGGGCTTTTCCAGCTAGAATTAAGATGTTACCAGTGTGAGATACTTCTACAAGTGCATTGATGCTAATAGTTGGGTATTTTACTCAATTTTGAAAACATCCACTTCAGTCTAAGTTTAATCTAATGTTTGAGGCTGAAAGGAGATAAAACCAACCCAAAGTAGTCAGAGAAATTATGCAAACTGAGAAAAGATTACAGGGTAAAAGGGTTCCTTTACTTAGTGTAGGTGACTAGAAAGGTCCAGACCATAAATTCCTGAATGCACAGTACATCTTTAAATTAATATCACTTTTACAATTTTCATGAAAATTATCAGTTACAGCCTATGCCTCATACTGAGTTCAGGAATGGTGAGACTTGCTTATTCTGACAGTGTTAGCGTTGAAACACATAATCACGGCATGATTATATGCAGGTGCTTTTATTGAAGAGCTCTGGGAATCAGGGGTACAGACCCAAATCTGACTCCGACTTGGGTTTTGGGACGATACATTTTATACCCTTTCCTTATGTAACTGCTATACAATCATATGTTGATTATTAACTTTCTACTGTTCTATTGATTCCACCCGAGCACGAATTTTAGGTCCCCTTCCCACTATTGATTTCATCCAAGCATGGATTGTAAGTCCCCTTCCCACAGCATTTCCATTATTGTTGTCCCCTTCTCATGATTCCTTGTTACAACTGAATAATTATTTATGACTACTAAGTAATCATTGCATTTGTTATCTACCGTACAGGTGGGAACGCAGGTACAGGTTCACATGATTTAGCAAAGACAATGCCCACTCCCCTTCCCAAGGCCTATTTTAGCTACCACGATTTTAGAAGCATTTTAACCCTATGCTATCAACAGTGAAAACAAGAATGAGGTTCAGCTGAAGCTAGGAGCACTTGCAGGTAGTTACATATACTTTACTCACTCAAAACACGTAAATCTCTGGTAAACTAAAAAAGCTCAAAAAATGGCAAGGATTTACATGCCAAATGCAAAACTAGTATGCATTTGTGTGTTGAATGCATAATTATGCTATTCAGCCAATTAGTAAAGCCAGTAATGGTACATGAGACACAGGACAGATGCCAGGGCTCGTAAACTGTAGGTTGTAGCAGCTCCGCAAGTGGGCCCTAAACCTTAATATCCGCAGCAAGAAAGATACACTACGGTTGTGCTGCTTGACCTACTGCTTGACTAAGGGTTGAACTTGTGGCTTGAGAGATCAAGGGACCCTGGTCTGTGGGAAAGATAGCTCTGGCAGGAGAAACGGCAACAGGGGAATGCTCAACTGCAGTTTCAAATCAGTAGTTTCCTTCTGACTCTGCCAGTTGCACAGTCCCCTGAACTCTCTCACGGCCTCTGCAGTCTTTCTATCAGATTAAAATGGTAGTAGATGCTGATGCTTTGAGTCAGAGTCTTTCTAATCCTGAACTTCAGGAGACCATTATAAGATTCCAACTAAAATAAAGTTTACATTGCTGGCAGCTGACAAGTGCAGCTTGCAAACTTTGACCCTTTCTTCCACAAGAGAAATGTACCCAGTGAGGCAGAGAGAGTAAAGGACTGTGCACTGAACACAGGGACTGTGCCCTTCACCTTACGGCCATTCCTCCTTGTCCTATCACACATGTCCTTATAAAAAGTCCCCCTCCAGCCTTCTTTAGGCCCTTTAGGTACTGGAAGGTGCTCTGAGGTCTTCATGGAGCCTTCTTTTCTCCATGCTGAACGGCCCCAGCTCTCTCAGCTGTTCTTCAGGGCAGAGGTGCTCCAGCCCTGTGATTTAGTTGTTTTTCTTTAGACTCCTTACAACAGGCCTTTGTTACATTGGGGCCCCAGAACTGGACATAGCACTGCAGGTGGGGTCTCACAAGAGCAGACCAGAGGGATAGAATCCCCTCCCTCAACCTGATGGCTGCACTTCTCTTGGTGAAGCCCAGGATGCAGCTGGCTTTCTGGACCACAAGTGCACTTTGCCAGGTCATGATGAGCTTCTTATCCACAAACACCTCCAAATCTTTCTCCCTAGGGCTAGTTTGGATCCATTCTCTGCCCAGCCTGGATTTGTGCTTGGAATTTCCCTGACCCAGTTGCAGCACCTGGTACTCAGCCCCCGTTTTTCTCATGGATGTTGCTGTAGTTTAAGAGTGTAACTACTTCTGTATTTCGTGTGGTCCTGGGCCCTGACATTGTATATTATCTGCTAGCTATTACCAAAAAGGGCCCTAATTAAACTTAAATTAAACAATGCTATTTTGGGGCCAGAGATTAAAAAATTATGTCATCTGGACTGAAAGAAAAAGTTGCTGAAGAAGCATATAGGTCACATAGGGAAAGATGTCCACAATTTTAGAGTTTGGCACTTCAGTTCATCCTCCTTAGGAACAGAAAAATAGTTTGCATCCACCTAGTCAACAGGAGCTGTTTATTGCTGCTCCCCTCTGCTTATCATTCTCACGACTGCTGAAGAAAAAATCCTCTAGGTTAAGACAACTAAACTACCCTGGCTAATTTTTTCAGAGGTGGATTATAGACATTGTAATGAATTCTCCACTGGTAAAAGTGGGGCAGTGCAGCAGCCAGCAGTGACAAAACAGTCAGCAATGTCTCCCATCAGCACTAGATTTGGGGGAAGACATCTTCATGGTTTTCTCCAATCAATTTAACATAAAATGTGAAAATAACTGGGCAATAACTGTAAGAGCATTTCCCGTTATCTGGTAAACTAGATTATTTTATCAGAAAGACCAACAGTTAAGCAAAATAATGACTTAATTATAGTAATTTGTCTCAAAGGTTTTAATCTGAAGTGTAGAAATATTTACGAATAACTGAAGCCTCGTGGAAAAGAAAATACTATGCCATTGGGCTGAAAACCATCAGATCATGGGACAGTATTTTAAGACATGGTAGAGTCCTCAGCTAACATGGCACATCAAATCACACAAAATATTAGCTGTACAAGAGGTTAGTAATCCTCCAGTGGCAAAATGTCAGATGAAGGGATCTGATTTTCTGAGTCTTCTGTGTCCAACCTTGGCTATTCCATGGTCTATCATAAGAGTAAGCACCACAGGATAATCAGACATACAGACTCTAAAGACATGGTAATAATTTGGTATCCTTTCAAACTAAGGACGTGATGAATTTTCTTTGCTTCTGTCTTCATATTAAAAACACCCTTATGTGGGAAAGGCATAGCAAGGGTAGATTTTGGTTAAAAGAATAACAATAGGGTCTTCGTCTCAAAAGACATTTTGTGAGATGACTATATGTCTGACAAGATGTACTGCCTTGTTTTAATTCCAGTGACTAAAAGCTTCTTGCTTAAATTTATTTGCAAACAGCTGCAAGGTTCAGCATGTGAGGAAAAGAATGTCATGGATGAGTATTCTGGGCTGGCTGCCCAAAACTTGTTACGATTATTATACATCCCGCACACGGTATGTGACAGTTTTCCAATCTCCATACATGAATCTTTGTGTAGAAGGAGGGCTGAGAGGTCTGTCTTGAAGTATAATTATGCAATTCCAGGGTAAATAACAAAAAGGCAACAACAAAATTAGTAACTGATAGAAACATGAAATGAGTTCTGTTTTCCTGAAGACCCATGAAGATCACCATAATAATCAAGCTGGAAAAATTAAAAAATCTGAAAATAAATCCAGTGGTTAGCAATTATTAAAATACAAAGCTGAGAGAAAACCTGAAACATTTTCACTCTCACTTCAGAAGACATCTAAATCCTGAGCTCTCAGAATGGAGTACATTAATTTGTTAACATTACTAAATGCATTCCACTTGGGTATATTATATGCAAAGACCAAGACTTTTTTGATTTTGTGTTCTTTGTCATAATCGTCCTAGTGTTTTCAAATGCTCCATTTTTAAGGCTTCTGCAAACTGTCACATTTAGTCTTCATTGACGACTATATTGTTCATATTTATGCTACTTCCTTCAGTGTTTCTGCTGCTGCCTGCACAGTGAAGGCTGCAATGGAAATCTGCCTCTTCACTTCTTCCCAGGCTTCATGTTGATCAGCTCTGCTTTCAATATCAAACATGGCATCATAGATTCCTGGGAAGGATTCTCCTACATATTTGTTGTGGCTGCTGGGAGCAAAGATGATGTGTCTGTACGGAAGTTAAGGGAAAAAATAACAGTATTATGCATTAGGAAAACAAAACATACTACTTTATGTATAAAACTAGTCTGTTTCTATACCAGCTGTAAACTCTTGATACTGAAGATGTAAATAAATAAGATTATTGCAGCAATAGTAGCTAAAGCCCATGAAGCAAGAAAAAAACATAAGCTACACTATGCCATAGGAATTCCACAGCCTTACAGCTACTTGAGATAAAGTTAACTAAAGTATATTCCTTTCCCTCAAATTAGACGAGATGAAAAGATTATAAAAAAGCCAGCTTTTTTTTTCAGAGGTATACACAGTCTCTAATAGACACAGGTATGCCTTGAGGTAGGAAAGACTTATAACAAGAGACTGTTCTCAAAAGATTTTTAACCATGATCTATGAGAGATACAAGGATTGTAATTTCTCCTCCTGCAGTTAGTTTTCAGTGGAGAGATTACTGTTCCAAATTATGCAGACCGGTAGAAGGACCAAAAAGCTAGACTTGATTCACTGCCTCTTAAATAATATTTACTTCTTGAACTGGATGAGAGGACCACTGAATTCCTTCCCTATTGTTTCAGTACTACCCTCCACACTACATTTGCTAGCATGACTGTGCTCTTAAAAGTGACCAAATTGTAGGTACTTCAATTATACACTATTTCACTCTCAAATAATAACAGCTTCCTAAAGTTCCTCCAACTAAAATTACTTAAAATGTCTCCAAGGCTGAACTCTTACATCTGTTCAGAAGTCAAATGAAACCAAGAGAAATTATCTGAATAGGCTTCCAACAAGAATCTTCCTCATTCTGTATAGTGTATCACGCTGAAGTCTTCCCCAGTGTTGTTTCCCCCTTCTCAATCTTATTCATCCTGTCTCATCTACTTCTACTGTGATGAATAAAATCATTGTAACTCCATTTAGAGACCTGTAAATTTTCAAGGAATTCTCGTAGCATACTCCATGAGGAAAGTGAAAAGTAAGCCTTTCTCACCTATAGAATGGCCTGCCAGGTAATCCAAGAGGATCGATGAAAGCCCTTTCTAGAAACATGAGCTGATCATTTAGTGATCTGACAGCAAGCAAGCTAAAAAAAAAAAAGGAATATGTTGAATACGTTAACTACGGTGTGTTTGACTTACTCTTATCCCAGCACACACATCTGTATTTATGAAGGAAAGCAGATCTGTGATGTTGGACTTTAAGTGTAGCCCACAAAAGATAGCCCATGTCAGCTAACCTGCACAAAAGAATTGTGCTAATCTGTGCTATCTGTGATAGAGTCTGGTTCATAACTGGAAAGTCTCTTAAAGCTGTTTTTAAAGGCCAAGTGATAGCATCAAAGAAGACAGCATTTCGGGTATTTTCTCTCATTTTGCCTCTTATTCCTTTATTTCTGTTTTAATGAGGATGCTTAGGCAGACCATTCTCTTCTTTTGTACAACAGTTTTCTAAGAAGCCCCTTTTCCACAAAGCCAGCCAGCCACAAATTACTTCAATAAAATTGCATTTGTTTTTATGTAAAATCAAAACATCTCAGAAAAAGGAACCCTGTGATGTTACAATCATCTTTTGAGCCATCTGAGAATTGTGTTTTTCTGATGGTATATTTTAAATTCCCTAGAGCAGAGACCATCTGTGTCTGTGTGCTTTGAATAGCCCTGTGCATACTATTGATGCTTAACAAATAAAAGAACTGTGAAGAAGGTTATACAGAGTATATGTGGCTTGGTAGTTTATATCCAAAGTAAGTTGTAGACCTTCAAAGGCATTCAACAATAAAAAATGTTAAAATTTGTATCACAGTAAACCTGGATTACCTCTACTACCACGAAGGATATTGCTTCAAGTTTACACTGGTGTAAACAGAAACTGGCTGGTTGAATTAAAGCAGGCCATCCATCAATAAAGCCATTTTGAAAATGTCACATATGTGTCATATGTCAAAAATGTCATCTTTTGCATAAGAGATTACTGTTAACTCCTTTATCTGAAAGTTGCTGCCATTAAAAAGATGGCTTTTATTCTCAGTCAGTGTTCCATAAGGGTGAGCATATGGCTAAATTAGATTCTTCCCAAGAAATGGAACATACATATATGTATCTACAAAAGGAAGCTTGGCTTGTCATTCTGGGCATGGCCTACAAAGAATAAATTAAGAATTAAGTCAAGTGCAAACTAGGCCCTTTGGCATAGGTGGTGCATAGAATTTCTTGAAAGCTCATCAAAAGGCTTGCCGCAACTACAGCTTCTTTTTTTTTCTTTTTTTCCATTAAGTAGCACCAAGTGAAGACTAAGCCTTCTTGAGCTCAGAGGACTACATGGAGTGTTTGACTGGAAGAAAAAAAGGTTGAACTTACTTATTGGTATCTATTTTTTGCAGCCTCTCATGAAAGCTAGCAGCAACTTCTGTAAAATTCTTCACAGCTGAAAACAGAGCATCTGGAGGGAGCAGGAAGAAAGTATTCAACTTCAGATTCTAAAGATATCATTTAACAAATCAAATTCTTCAATTAAAGCTTTATCTTCCACTGTGATCATGATCATAAACTGTTAAAAGTCTCACTGAAGGAAAAGAAGATGACCCCATACTCTTACATTAAAAAATATGTAATTCTGTGTGAAATGCTGTCTTAGAAACAACAGGAAAAAAGTATTTTTGTGAATATTGAAGAATGTACAGAAATATCAAAAACCGGATCATGGAACCAGAACCAGACTATTTAGGTGGATCTGAGATTTTATAAATCCCAGCAACCTGTGTTTTACTGTTATGTCCCTCCACACAGAGTTTTGAGAAAGGCTGAGAATGTGTGTGTGTGCACACGCATGCACGTGTACCTGATACTGGCCATCAGCAGCCAAATCCTAAACTGAATACTCTATAATGTTGTTAATCAAAGAAAGGTTTCTGGGGCACAGAATTATCCAACACTATAAGCTGCAAAGCAGTGTGGTTTTTTTTTTTAAGGAAACCTGACAATGATATATTGTTTCAACACTGGCGAATCATACATAGGTCAAAGCACATGCAACTGTAAATGTTAGCTCTATTTGATAGTGACATAGTCCCTACACAGGCATGCTAGTGACAAAATATTACCATTTCAAATTAATGGAGAGTGCTGCTCTTGTTTTATTTACTGTTCCTACAGCACAAGGTAAATACCAGGTCATAACTAAGACATCCGTTAATATAAGGCACAATTAGCATTAACAGAGGAGGAGTGTGATGAAAGACTGTACGTACCAAAGGATACATTGTATGTTGCCAGCTCCTCTTCGTGATTCCTTGACAAATTATAGATGATGTGAGCATAGTTGCTCACAGCTGATGCATAATCTCTACAGTCAAAAGGAAGCACAACAGAGTCGGCCAATTCAAACACCAGCCCTCCCCGTACCTGAGCTACTGTCAGATGGTTCTTGAAAGTGGGATCATAAAATTGTTCCACAATTTCATAGGTTTCATAGACACTGTGGTAAACTGGATAGCTGCTGTATTTTTCTACATTCTGAAACAAAAGAAACCAAGCCAAAACAAAACCATTATTCAGCCGTGAATATTTCAGTGTGGCTTGAAAACTTTTGCTGTGGGATTCAAGACATGGTAAAGTTTGTGTTCAGGTCATACTAATCCTATGTAGCCACTATAGACAGTCAAAGGAGAAAAACTGGTCAGTGGTGGCTCTCTTAGACATTAACATGTGATGATATGGTCATTTGAAGAAATCCCTCTCCCCTGACCACATACACAGCCCAAAGAAGGTAGCTAAGCACAGACACGTAACTCTCAGTTGGCTAAATCAAGGTGAGATTGGACTTCCTCTCTTGCTTGAATTCAACAATCATTTGTTTGTGTCCTTGGATATTCCTTCCTTTTCAGAGGAAATGGCCACATTGAATAGTTTGCTCCTCAAACATTCCTCAGTTAATCTCTTCTCACAGCATGCTCCAGATCCCACCCCATATTTTCAATAAAACACACACCATTTTGAACTCAAAGCTTTGTAAAGTGTTACAAATCATCCAAATGTCACCAGAAGCTACTCAGAAGCCTTCATCAACCATAGGTAATTTTGAGCACATCCATTTATCCTGAGCAAAAGTCCTTTTGTCTGATTGACACCAAGGTCATCATTCTTATTTATTACATATTTGTGTTGAGGTAGCACATAAGAGTTGTAGCAATTAGACACCACTCTGACACACCAAACTGAGCTATCCTAAAAAGCTGGAAGTCTAAATGGCTCCTTTACAGGTGATGTTATTCAGGCAGTTACAAGGGAGACCAAACTACAAAGACACAGGCTTACCCAATTTTTACTGTAACGTGCTCTGCCTGAAGCGATGCCAAGACGTTGAAAAAAGGCTTCAAAGTCATTGCCAGAACCCAGTTTATTTATTCTTTAAAGAAAGAGGAAAATGCCTTGAGTGACAATACTTAAGGTATAATTTTAGTTTGCTTCCAAGTATACCATGGCAGTTATTTATTCAGCAGTCAGTCACTACACACTGCACAGTCTTTTCCTCATGTGCTCTTCTTTCTCAATACACCATGAACTCCCTCTGACTCCTACATTACCTGCACCTCATCAGTTGCATTCTCAGAGGGGCAGTCTCCCTTCTCAGGGCCAGAGACACCCAGTTCTCAGGAGGAGAATTTACCTCACTGTCTTTTATCACTGACAAGAACCAATGACCTTCCTCCTGCTGAAATTCCACTATCCCAAGCTCTCGGTTCAGAGAAATTACAGCAGTACCAGCATGGCTTCATGGAATAAAATCCATTTTTGAGATTCTGTAGAAACCCCCTGGTAAATTTGAAGGACAATGTTGTAAAATCCTGCCTGGTGTGCTCCCCAGCCACCCAAACTCAGAGGCCTTCCAGGAGACTGGAAAAAAGTGCAAGGGAAGCTGTTGAGTTAACATCTTGTGTTCCTGCCACTGGCTTGTGCATACCACACTTATTGTCTAAATCTCTATAAACTAAACCAACATGTTTCATGTATAAAGCCTCCTGTTCATCTACAAAGGCAGGTTCACACAACTGTTGTACAATAGTGTATCAGCTGCAATCATTACAACTCTGAAATCTATACCAGCTGAGAATCACACCATTTCCTTTCAGCAGTCAGCTTTTCATATGAGTATTTCTTTAAAACCCACACTCTACAAGTTATAATAAAGTTTGGTATATAATTTGTTTTCTTTTGTCACTGACCTGGGGACCTCTTTATATTCACTCGATGGATTTTTTTTGTACCAGCTCTCATAAAGAGATTTTCCTTCAAACCCCTCATCAGGACTTGGTATCTAGAAAAAGACAAAGGGTACAATTTTAAATGTTACCAAGCAACCCCTCATCACACCAAGCCTACAGCTTAGGGCAATGAGTAAGTCATCTTAAGTCCCTCAACCTTTCTGCATTTCCATTTTATCACTTCAAATGCATAGCATTTTCCAGAAGAATAGTTTATTTGCTAAAAAATAGGTAACTTTAGATGGAAGAAAACACAAGGAAAGTAAACCATTTCAAGTCAGTATTTGCATTCTGATACTTCTTTATGAGATTTTCAGCCATTTAATTTAAATATTCAACAGAGAAATCCCTCACAAAACCAATGCATTTTGCTTTCCTTTGGCAGGAAATGTTAATTTTGTCTTACTTTAATTCAAAACTGTTTCTACCTTGTTTCAGTTCACAAAAAATATGTTTATGGATGCAGAAGCAACCTCAGAAGGGCAAAGTGCACAGTACCCGGTGTTTATGTCATCACAGCTGCTAGAGGGGTATACAAGTCATGATCATTCTAAAGTTCATTCCTATCACTGACTAATTTGCAGGTAACTGAGCAGCTTAAACACTGTGGATGTTTTTTCATCTTTATATTGGTGGACTGATGAGGTTTTATTATTTTGAATCTATTAAAGATTATTAATATATATTCTATTATTAATATATCTATCTTCTATCTAAGAAATACTCCACAATAGGAATCAAATTAAAACTAATTTATTTGGGTTTTTGCCCATGAAGGACATTGTTCATAGAACAGAATTATCAGCATGAAGACTTTTAACCACTGATTAACTTTGGATGGGATCACATGGGACATGTTTTCTGATCAGCATTCTCTTCAGACATCAGCTACAAACAAGCTGTGGTTACATGCATTTATCGGCCTTTGCTTCCTAGCTCGAGGAAGGGTTACACAAGCATTTTTACTGGTATTTAGGTCAACATTTTAATGATGCCTCTTGGTGTCCAAATTGAGACTCTGCTGACCTGATTTCCTGACAGTTCTGAACACCTTCACTTAGCACAGGTTACCATGGGAATTGCAGGTGATCAACTCTTCTGGAGTTCAGGACAGAAATATCTTTATCTGGGTACCTACTTTTAACAGAGGTATATTTTATTTGCGGTCTTTTAATTATCAGAAAATTATTATACTGATTTACTACTTTTCCTTTACTTTTGCACCAGTCTAATGCCAGCTTCCAAGAGGTAACAAATTATCAGTCCTAGAAAAGACAGATGACTGAATACATAAAGCGGATGAAGGCAGATAAAGTAAATTCACAGCATATACACAGTAGTTGAATATACATTACACTGACATCTAAAACATACACAAAAACTTATTAAATGTTCATTGTTTAATACAGCTGAACAGAAAAAACCCCAGAAATAAAATGCCAGCCTCTAAGACCCACTCCCAAAGCAAGGAACATTTTATATCTAAGATGGTGTGGCTATTTCCTGAGAAAGGTCCCTACCTCTTAATTTCGTGTGCCACACAAATGTGTGAGAGCATCATGGTCAGAGACAATGAATAATTAACAAGGTACACTGAAGCTGAGCACATTGACCAAAGCTGTCACATCACACAAAAACAACATGGTAGCCACCCTAATTTCTTCCCATACCTAAAGGGAGTCAAAGTCTCCCACTACCATGGGCATTCTAGAAGTTGATCTGGGCAGCCAGGTTTGTGCTTGTTTCTGTCCTCTGGTTCACAGCATTCATTTATTCTTTTGTTTTTAGAAGGAATGCTTTCACAGGAGGAGTGGAAAAATCCCCTAATCCTGAATAGCTAATGATGTAGAGGTATACACTGTGGAATCCCCTCATCCCTCCTGGGAAAAAGTTCTAGTTCCCTAGATATTGACCTAAAAGGGGTACTGCAGTCAGAAAAGAAAGATCTCACACCATATTTGACACAGAGCCCCATCAAGTAAGTGAGCACTGAATATACTGGCTAAAAATTTCAAGTGATCTTACCTTTTTAGTCAGACTGTACACCAGACTGTGCATCAGTGGTGTGCAATCCACTCGCAGTGTGTAGTTTCCTGAAAAAACATGAAAAACTATTTATTTGAAGAAGGAAGCTCCCTCAGCTGAAATTTCATGCCATTATTTATTAATAAGAAAAGGATTAAGGAGCTACACTCTTGATGAGGAGCAAGCTGACAAGAGTCTTCCTGTGATCTTCTCAGTGCATTTGTGTTGGCTACGATGAATTACAGCCCAGCTTTTGAAGCAAGTCTTAAGAGCTTTTCTTATGTCCCCGTGATTATTATGCATGTTATAAAAGAAGTTGACTCTAAAGAGTTGCCACAGAACTCAGGACACAACACTTCTTGCCTCTTCTACAACCTCCCACATAGTGTAGCTACTGTAAAGGACCTTTTCCCTGAAACAACAGGAATATCTGAAGGATACTTTATGATTCTAGGCCACAGTTTCTCCCCATATCCATTTCTGAACTAATGAAACAAAAATTATCACACTGAAGGTCTCATGAATCTCCCAGCCAAAATCCCTCCCAGTCATACCATCATTATTCCTGTAAAACACAAGTCATATCCATGTACCTTCGACAGAAGAATCTGCATTGATATAAGCCACTCCCCGTGCTTGCAATACTTTGGCATTTTCCTGTGGGAAAGAAGAAAAGGAAGAAAATGCTGATAAACTTTTTTCCCCCTCAGAACTATTTTCCCATTCACAAAAGAACAGCTGTTTCAGAGAAGGATATCATATACTGCAAGGAGCTAGAGATTCTCGGTAGCTCAAAAGGAAACTCAAGGGAGAGAGACAATGCGTGTGTAAGGAAAAGTGGGGGAGGAAGGGAAGAAGTGCTGCTTTCTAGTGCAGATTTCTCAAAGAGCAGCCACCATGCAAATTTCTTTTTGAACACTATTGGTTTACCTCAGCCCACTCTGTTGATCCTAACAAGCCAAATTCCTCTGCATCCCAGCTCGCAAATATCACTGTTCTCCTTGGTCTCCATCCTGCAGTGAAAGACCATGAAAATTGTATTACAAAAATAAAGGATGCTTGTTACAGGACTAATCTGAAAACATACGGCATTTTTGGAGGCCTCATCTTCTACCATGATCTGTGGGGAATGAGATATATATATAAGGAACTTTAACACCAACTTCAGTAACCTAATTTAAAAACGATTTGTTATAGTAGCAATCTCACCTCTACTTCAATATTGTGCCAAATAATATATTCTTTTTCATCTCTCACCTTTAAATGCAAGAAAATTTTCTAGAATCTAAAACTCTGATCAAGGAAAAATAATGTGCTGTGAACAAATTCTTGAAAGAAGGCTTTTCTAATCCTCTTGCTCTGTTCAGTTTAGTATACATTGTATACCAGTGTCTACTTTGACAGAAAAGTGGCATATTTTCATATCTATTACAGAATTTCTTTGACCTGTCTTTCAAATGCCAGATTTTGAAACCTAAGCAATCCCCTGTAGCTTTGACAGATCACCTTCAAAAGAAAAATCTTTCACTTGAAGTCCTCCATTCAATTTAAACCCAGGCCAAATGGAACAGGCTCTACTGCCCTTCTGCTGTATCTCAGCCCAAGTTTTCTTTGAAGCTACTGGACCCTTTTAATCTTTTTCTCCCTTTCTTTTTTAACTTTTAATTTATTTTTTCCCATTTGCATTCCAGAGACAGCTTCCCCTGATATTCAGTTACTGGGAGGAAATGAAAATAACACTAAATGTCAATAGGTTTTAATAGGAAGGCAAAGAACACTTCTCTAGCATAGTATTTATGTCAGAGCTTCTCTCCATGGAATGTCAGATAGGGAGACAGCATTTGCTCTGACAGGAACAGAAACTTGGTGCAGTTGACATTTGTTCCTATTCTAATGCAACTAGGAATGAGGTATTTTTAACCATTACCTCCTACTATGTTTGTGCAGCTCATTCTCTGCATTACACTGACATCCTTCACTTATTCTTGAGTATGCCTCCAAACCACAGTCAAGTGCTGAGAAGGCTCTCAGTGTTGCCCTGATGAAGCCTTTATCAGTCCACCACTGTGTCATTTTTATAACACCACTGACATATCCAGTCTGACCAGTCTCAAATACACAGCAGTCAACTGTACCTAAAAGTCATGTTTCAGCATCCCCCATTTTGTGTTTTGCTTCCCTCTAGGTGTACTTTCTCTTAAGCAGAAGTACTTCACATGCACCAAGGTGCACAGCAGCGTGTTTATGCAAGACATCAGTAAGATACACATTTTTAATTTCAAGCATATGTTTAAATCTCACAGAAATCAATGGGTGCTGCTGAGAGCAGCTACTCTGATGTGCTTTATTTTTTCATTACGTTACCTTTCTCTTTCAGTTTTCCAAAGCTCCTCACTATCTCATGAACCACAGCTGCCCCACTCTGAGGATCAATGCCACCAAACACCCATGAGTCACGGTGGCCTCCCAGGATGACATATCTGTCTAGAGAAATTAATTTTGGAGGTTTACTTAGGAAAACTTTTTCCTGACATAGAGGTCTTAACTTGAAGTAATTTCTAATTTTTCACGTATGTATCAGGCAGCAGAGATTAATAGTTTATAAAACACATGATAGAAAGGCAAAAAAACATTGCAAATTTCTGAAGACATTTTTCTGTATTTTCAGTCACTGCTGAAGAATTTGTCAAACCAAATAACTGGACCCCATGAGACTTAAAATCTCAAACTCCGAATCGTTACTTCTATTATTAAACATACTACAGGTTTCCTCTAAAGACAGAAGCATCTTTCCATACTTCACAATAGTGTGTTTCATGGTGAAGCTGATCCACTAATTATATCTGTACTGCACACAAATTCACATTAGGGTGTGCTTAATGCACTATTTCTCTCCAGGTATATATAATCAATCACAAAAAGGGTTGTCCAAATCATGACAGAGATACGATTATTGAGATAAAATTGAGACTAGGTCTCTGTTCTACGATAATATGGTTAATAGTTGTGTTTTAGGCAAAAGGAAAGTGCTGCAGTTAGAAGATAAATGATGTTATCATTATTCTAGGGATGTCTATATATCTGGTTTTTTAGAGTATAAAATCACACTGGTTACAAGAGACTGTAAGACAGACAAAAAGGCAATAGTGATGGATATAGTGTCTTCCAATGGAATGCAAAATTCATTCCCATGTTTATTAGGGAAGAATATCCACTTAAGAATACTCTTTCAATTGCAAAGTTACTTGCCTGAAGAAAAATATTTCCATCTTGGTTATGACTCCCCCTTGAAAATCAGCAGTCACAGTGAAAGTGCTGACATACCCTGAACCATATAAAAGCCAGTGCAATAAACATTTCAACACCAAAGATCACGCAGTGCAATATTTCAGAGAAAACTTTATTCCTTATGTCCCCCTTGTAGCCATGAAGTGTATGTAGAGGCTACTGCTCACTCACATTATGCTGAAGGCAAATGATTTTACCTGGTTCCACTGCTCCTCTGATGGTACCAATCACATTGTAAATCCTTCTCACTTCATTGTTGGTATGAATGTGCATTTTAACCTTTCTAGTGTATTGGGAAGAAAATACAAAGAGAAAATCCACCAGATTAGATAATCAAACATTTTGACACCTTTCCAAAGTGTACAATATAAATGATAAGGAAAGCATTTTGACCAAATTCATCTCCTATTAAACCAAAGTAAATCTGAAAATATTACAGTGTAGTTTTTTCTGGATTCATACTTGTGCAAATGAGAACAGCATTTAGCCCTTGACAGCTATGTAATATTTCTGATGTCAATAAGATTTATACAGATAACAGGATCAGAACTCCAAAGATCTTTTGTTAGCAGCTAGTTTTTAAATTTGAAATAGTAAAAGAAAAATGGAAAGCATCTGATGTTAAAAAGATAAATAGTTCTAATTTTCTGCAGTTTGGTGCAAATCAGAACTGACTCCATGTCACAGTTTCACCCCAGCCAGCAACCAAGCCCCACACAGCTACTTGCTCACGCCCCCCACCAGCAGCAAGAGAATCAGGAGGGTAAAAGGTAGAACACTCATGGGTTGAGATAAAGACAATTTTATACATAAAGCAAAAGCCATGCACACAAGCAGAGCAAAACTGTTCAGCCACCTCCAAAAGAGCAGAGCCCCATCATGTGTAATGGTGACCTGGCAAACACTATTACTCCAGATGTCTCCCCCTCTCTTCTTTCCCCCACTTTAGGAGCCGGAGCATGATGTCACATGGTCTGGAATATCCCTTTGGTCAGTTGGGGTCACCTGTCCTGGCTGTGCCTCCTCCCAACCTCCCGTGCAACCCCAACTTCCTCGCCAGCGTGGCATCACGAAAAGCAGAAAAGGCCTTGGCTCTGTGTAAGCCCTGCTCAGCAACAACAAAATCATCCCTATATTATCAACCCTGTGTTCACGACAAATGTAAAACAGGCTCATACCAGCCACTGTGAAGAAAATTAACTCTCCCCCAGCCAAAACAAGAACACTCCAGCACAGTCAATACTACTGCAGCATCTCAGGCAGCAGAAAATCAGACAACCTGAGGTGCATCAAGAGATTTTTTCTACAACATCAAGAGTTGTTTATCTGTACCACAGCTGAAGGTATAACAACTCAGCCCCAAGGGTTCATATAAAGTTCAGTGTGAACAATTATATGAAGTTAAACAGTTTGTATGAAGTCATTACATTGTACTCAGACAACATTGCAACACATAGACTTTAGTCCTAAACTGTAATTACTAACTGAGTTTTAAAACAATCTGAAGCAATAAAATTGACATTGTAGTTTAAGCTCTTTTGCTGGAAAACCTGACTGGAAAAACTGCTTATGTAAAGCAGTTTTATACTGTTTTATATAAGTCAATAGCTAAGACAAGAAGCTATACTCACATGAATTTAGAAAAGACAGCAAAAGTTTAAAAAAAAAATTCACTAATTCACTCTCAACAAATAGTTTGTCAAAGGTTAGATGCTTGTCAAATGAAACTGGTTCAAGACTAGCTGAAAACTAAAGCAAGTAGGTCATATCCATACAATCAAGACATCGTGTAGTAATTCTTTGCACTGAGCGTATTTCAGCCAAGGAAATAGCCAAAATTAAAGGAATGATGTATATAAACCCAGCTACTCTATCTTTGGTCAAATTCTATTGCTCTACCTCTTTTTTCTCTCAACTCAAGCACACTCTCCTGAGGAAATGAAACTGACCTTGAAGAAAAATTTCCTGCAAAACCAGGACCAACGTTGTAAGATACATTCAAATTTCCTTTCCAGCTACTATGAGGCGGTGCCTGTCCTCCCATATTACTGTTATGGGGAAAAAAAAAAATCATTATTAGTTACAGACATCTTACAACAGCACCAAACACAAATGAGGAACCAGAAATCACACTTTGCTAGGTCCCATGCACACACAAACCAATGTTGGTCTTTGTTTTAGACAATTTGTACTACAAGCTTCGGCAGAAGAATAATCTGGAGTTTTAGCTACACTAATACTAGTAAATTAACACAGAGCAATAATCCTGGGCATAGAGATCAGCTCAGAATGGCCTACAGCTACCCTGGAAAACAGTGCTGGCCTTGAAAGGCTTTGCATATAAACTGCCTCTTCTAAATGGTCCCTGGAACATTCTACTGCCTTGAACTGCATTTGCATTTGAATTAGCAGAGAGGAACTTGGGCCATTCCAACACTTTTACAGCTGAGGAAATTTTCTTCTGGTGCCTGTCCCCGCACACTATTTAATCTCATAGCACAGACAGTTGATGTGCGTCAAAGATGGCTAAAGTGGAGAAACACAATCAGTCCAAGTCACGTTTTCCTGTTCCGTTGTCAAAAGCGACATGTTATTCCCGTAAATACAAGTGGAAATGCAGTAATTCAGTGGATCGCAATCACCCAGACTTATTCCCCTGAAGGACTTCTATTTTTGACAAGAACTTCTGAGATACAAAGCAAGTATGCTGGATGTTCTGATTCTTAGGAAGTAAAATATATGTATTGTAAATGAAAGCATGTCTTTTACTGTAAATAAATACTTCAGTCAAGCTTTATTCCACAGAACACTTCAACACATCTTCTGGCCCTCAGCAAATTTTTTATATAAAAATATGATAGCAGGAATAACAAGAAGATATGACTACTCAAGACTAAAGCGAAAACAAGGACCCAGTATTTTTAAAGGATTTAGGTTCCATTTACAAATATTAAAACCAAGTTTTAGTACTATTTAATACTTATTAAACAGAAATGTCTAGATACGTAATATTTATACATAGCGATCTGCTCTATCACTACTAGTTGGCAGTGGATAAAAGAGGTTTTTTAACCTATACCTTTATGATTATGAGCAGTTATCTCAATAACACTGATGACTATAAAGTTTTAAAGAAAAGGAAATTTGGAGACATATTACAAATGATGCTTTCCTGATAACTCTGCACATACATGATATGTAACAATAGACACCACACTTACCTCCTACAGAGGTCCTAATGAGAAACAAACATATTATTTCAACAGCTACAAGAGAAGCAGAGTGCAGAAGTCTTTTTACTCTTTTCAAATACTCTCATAACTTCCAAAAACCAATCTGATAAAAATTCCTCATGTCTCCCATGCACTTACCGCAGTAATGACTCTGCATCACGATAGCCAATGGGATGAACTGGAATTTTTGGGAGCCCTACACCACTGGCTTTGTCTAATCGGTACGTGTATTCTGAAAGCAAATGACAGATATTCTCATATTTACAAGTCTCAGAAGGAAGCTGTATAATTCATAACACAGTCCTAACACTGGAGACAAGAATAATCATTTCACTTTCCCAGAAGCTGAGCTGACGTCTTCCCAGTAATTTTATTCTTTGTGCTTTATCAACACGTTTTCAGAGGAACACTAATAAAGGTTCTTCCATAGTGTCTGCAGTCATGCATTTAAAGATGGCTGGAAATTTTTAAATTATTTGTTCATTTTTTGTGTTGAAATACTTTTACATAGAAATATTTCTCTTCTTAGGAAAGAAGTTCAGACTAAGCTACACAAAAAGAATAAGAACAAAGAGGGAGCCCATAGTCTGATGCTTAGAACATTCAGCTGGGAGCTAAAAGAAATTTGCCAGCTGATAAAGAGATGCAGATAAAATCTTATACACTGGACTACTGAATACTCTGGATTGCTGTTTTTGTGTACAAACCAAAATCTAGGTTTTGTTCTGACAAAATAAAAGTAATTTTTTTTACAAATAAGAATCTTAATCTTCATGATGTGGACAAAAGCATATATAGAAGAGTTTCCTCCTTAATACAACATTCACAGGGACCCTTTGTGATTGAGTGAGACAGGGATTCATCTATGAGATCACTGACTCTAGCATGAGGAGCCAGAACCTTTCTACATGGTCTGCTCTGCCATGCTGCTGTTTTGGACACGTATCCCCTTCCAGCTCAAGTTCTTCTGCCTAGAGGCAACACTGCCCATCACTTAGGGACTACTATTCTCGAGGTGACTGCCTCTCTCAGATATGCTGGCTCAAGCGCTGGCATAAATAGTTCTTAATGAATTTCAATCAAAATGATCTGGTTTAGTTGCTAAATGAAACAGCTTAGGCACAGCCCAAGCAGCTGAGGAAGCCTAAGGTGAAGGTGATGAATACAGATCAGCACTCTAGGGTTCCCCCTAATATCCCCTCACTTTCTCTCATGCATCATTTACAGAAGTGGCCTACTGCAGCGAAACCCAAAGCTGCCTCTTTTGAGCAACAAAGTCTAAGAAAAAAGTTGTGCTGTTACAAGGGAGAAAACATCTCCACTACCTGCCCTTTCCTGATAGCAGACCCTCAGAGAATGCCTTCTCTAGAGTCACTCACCTTTTGCAGGATAACCTGGAGTCAGAGGATCCCCTGCCCCATTCAGGTTTAATACATTCCCACGCTGGGCTCCTCCACCTGGAAGGTTCCAGCCATTTGGATAAGGATCTACTCCAGGTGCACAGTAGTCAGCAGGGTCAGAGTACAGAATAAGTCCCTTGGCACCTGCCAATTCAGCATTCTTCACCTGCAAAGCACATCTCCTGTCCCCATCCAGTCCTTTATAGCTTGACCCCAGAGTTCAAGGGGCAAAAGAAAGTATATTACATTGATTTTTCCTCAGGGTCTTTTACAGTGCTTGGGATAAGTAAAGGGCCCATAATTATGTCATAATTTCCTGAAAAATATATATGCAGATAGCAGGTGTCATACGAAAGCAAAAGGTCTGCTGTTGCTTTGACTTTTAGTTGGGAGACAACATCAGTGACATGGAAAACATCCTGCACAGTATTGCTACATAACCTGAGTTTGCATTCTGTCATCTAGATCAATACAATCAGCTGGCTACTGAAATGTACAGACCAGGAACAGAAAAAACTGTATCAAATTAATGCAGCAGTATCTTTTAGGCAGTCTTGTACTTACCTTATTTACCTAAATGATCTCTGAATGTATCTCAGGGTTCAGACTATGCAGAAGATTGGAGAGCTTGAAACTGCCTTTGGCTGTGAACAAGACTAACTCCAGAGAGCCCATATTTTAGGCTTATTATGGCAGAAGGACTGACCTGCATGCTGTTTTAAAAGTGTTCTTGTGTGACTTTATTATTGTACAATATATGTCATTCTGACATCCCAATCTGGTTTGCTACTAGATATGACAGTGATGGATAGTGACTGAGTGACAACTAATCCTCAACAGTTTTAAATTTGGGTATTTTAACTCAGAAATATCATAGCTTTTTTTCCTTTGCTTTTTTTTTAAAGGAAATACAGTACTTGCCTTCATCCTCTATCCTATTTTTGAGCACCATTAGAAAGTCAAAAAACTTTCAATACAGTTCTCCAGATCCTTTACAGGCTACCAAATTCTTAAATATATAACCAGTCATTAGAAATACTACTGTAAGAAAGAAGATATCCCGTTGTGTCAACGAGGGCATATGATTTCGAAATCACAGGAAAACTGCCTCACTAGACATTAGCAATTCTAAGGCACTGGTGTTTCATTTTAAGAAAAGATTCATAGACAGTAAAACCTTCTTCAATTTTTAAGTCTTTTCCATTCAGATAGCATCTTTAGGAGTGGTAAACAATTCAGTGAAAATATTATCTGACCCAGAATATGAGTTATATACCACTTTTCACTGGTGAAAATGATATGTTTCTAAACCAGTGAGTTACCTATTTAAAAGCTTCATACGAGATTAATCAACAGCATATAATAAGAATTGACATTCCAGTGAATTCTGTGCTTGATATACCCTTAGGTAACTGACAAATACAAATCATAGTCCTGCTCAAATTAGGGTCAAACTAGTTGTTGTGCAAGAGCCAAACACACTTAAAATAGACTGTCTTACATCTCTGTTGAGAAAATAACTTGAGTGTATGCCTGAAGTATGTACAGGATTATCAGGATTATGTCCTTTCCTGTGAGGTCATGGAAATCTGCAGAAAACTGAAGTTTAAAAATAAACTTATGTGACAGGGATGTTGAATAACCAAATACAGAATTTAAAATAACCTCCATATAGTCATAGTCTCTGTCTGGTGTACCGAACCATTATAAAGAAACACAATGTAGACACGATAAAGAACAGCTGAACCACTAGGGAAGAACAATCTAGTTCAAAATTAGAGTGTATGACACTCTATTAATGATATTTTGGAACAATTTATAGAATGCAAGTGAATATTAAAATATGGAACATTTTCCAACTGATTTATTTTTATCCTAGAAATGTATTACATATCTATGAAATATATATTTCATAGGTTCTACTAAAGAATTATCTTTGAACGCAGCTCTATGAAAACTCAGTTACTCTAAAATGTCCAGAACAGTTTAGGGAAGTGTTTCAGTCTCTTGAAAATGCTGAAGGGCAGAACAGTTGAAGTGAGAGTAACACTGAGAAGGCCAGTAACATTTTTATATACAGGGATTACCTTATTTCCTCTGAAGACCTTCCCATATCTGGCAATAACAATCTTTCCTGTACAGTTAATTCCCATTACACGTTCTAACGTAAAGAAGTCCTCGGTGCGGCCGTAATTCACATACACCAACTCACCCTGAGAGAAGGAGGCAGAATTTGAAAAAATAATGTCAAAGAGTACGTCAAAAGAGGATGTGATCTAGTAAAATAATAACCTGGGAACAATGATCTCCGGGACTGACTCCAGTATGAATTCTCTGATTGTAAAGCAATTAGGTAGGCAAGTGACTTTTAGTGAATCTTGCAATCCAAACCTGCCAGACTTTGTGTAAAACAGAGAATGTCCACATATGACTTCTGTATCAGAAACTTCAAGTAAGTGCTCAGATGGCATTTACTTCTCTTTGTAGTCTGCTTAAGCTGGAGTCAGTCTTGGATAGCTGGAGGTATTTTGAACACAGACACCACAGTAAATATCAATTGTATTTTACGCAATGCAGTCAACAGCTTAGTTAATAGAATGGTTTCTAACATAAAATTCTTGGCCTGTAAGAACTCAGAAGAGTGGCCCCAGTGAGTATTCACACTGAGGAGCTTTATACATGCTCCTTCCTGTGCTGTTTGCAGTACAGATGCAGACAGCAGCCCACTGAAGAATGCTATTGCTAACAGCCCTAGCTAAGTACCTGGAGGTCTTGTCAAACTATTTTGTAATAAGGTGAAAATAAGCATCATATTTTGAAAAGACAGTCTGTCTTTAGGTATTGTTTTCACCGGAAACAAAGTTCTTACATTTAATTAAAATAAAACAATTTCCTAAAGAAGGAAGCTGAAGCTTTTTAAACTTCTTTTCATCATTTCCCACATCTCATCACTTACTCTCTCCACAAACCAAATAAAGCAGTGACGTTATTCTGCCTTTCTTTGGTGATATCTTATGACAAAAGGTCAAAACCCATGAATTTTATCTTACACTATTTTCCAAAATTCCCACTGCAATTCTTGAAACACTCAAAGCTCTTATGTCCCAGGGTACAGATTATCTGCCTGGTTCTCCAGCTTTCTTTGAGTATCTGAGGCAAATAAATACAGTATACCTTTTTTTTTTCTGGACTTGAAGAGCTTACTAACAAACTTCACAAAGTACATGACTGATAAAATACTGAGCTGTGTGAACAGAAGCATTAGCATGTTTCCAGATCGAACTTCAAAGCAGAGCCTGGACCAGATGACCTCATAGGGTTCTGTCAACCTAAATTATTCTACGTATAGACAGGAAAGACACTGAGAACAAAAAAAAATTCTAATCTTATAAAATATTAATTGAAAACCCTAATGATCACAGAGCAGAAAACTCTTGCTACACAGGCCAGCTTTATTAAAGAATGCCCATCAGCTTGTACCATCTATATTACAAGACTTGAAGGATTAGTGTTAAATTCAGATCACAGCAACATTTCCATTGCCAGCAATAGCATTTCAAGCATACTCAACACTGTGCAGCTATACCTGTCAGTGTGAGCCTTGGGCAAGCAACATTTTGAAAAGTGAGATTGTTCATTTGGCTGTGTAAATTTAACAGTCTATTTGTTCACCAAGAGGGGAAACAATGGTGCATAGTTACAGAAATGTCTGGGGAAGTTTACAGCAGCTGATAATAAAGATTTATTACCAATTTTTTTAAAGAAAAGAAAAAATCCAGTTCTGACTCAAACTAGAGAAAAAAATCAAACATATGTATGACTGCTCAATTTGAACATTGTTTCATCACAATAATCCCAAGAACATGAGAGCTAGGTCACCTTTCCTACTGGTGATAAGTGGGGTTTTGAACTAAAGCCTAAGGAATTTCACATTATTCTGTATCATTCTCTGATATTCTGTGCCATGCTACTGTACACTATGGTATTCCATCTTTTCTATTTCTATTATTTCTATTTCTGTCTCTGCTTCTTTTCCTACTTCTGTTACTACTTCTCTTTCCTTTACTATGTAACATTCTACTATGTTACCTCGGGCATTCCTTGGGCTGAAAAGGCACTGTAGGGTGGCACCACATCTCTAACAGCCTCATATCCTGGAGGAGGAGGCTCAGACAATGATGTGTTGAAAATCTAATGGGAAAGGAGAAAAGGAATAAGGTAAACAAGGCAATATGGAAAAGAAGTACTTTTTGTTCACAAGCACATTTCACCAGCATTTGCAATCTAAAGGACTCTAGTTTTAGAATTCTACATAAGAAGTGGCCAAAACTTTAGCAAGCACTGGGCATCCTTTTCAGTAGGCATGCTCAGTGTGTGAACTTAGAACTCTTCACAGAGAATCCTGCATAAATGAACACAGCGTTCTCTGAAGTGGTCTCGGTACAGCACGTAAGAGGAGGTTAGATCACAGTGGTAAAGATGCTTGCATTCTGCTCATCCCTGAAGCTTCTACACGCACTAGAGCTAGCATGTAATGAACTCATGCCCCTTGTGATAGCACATCTCAAGGCCTGAACTCTAATCTTCCAGAAATTGAATTTAGCAGAATCATCAACACTGTGCAATGAATCAATGCAAAGAATGGTGCTGACCATGTTTTTTTTCCTCTTTCTAAATAACAGAGTAATTTTCAAACAATTGAATTACATGAAGTAATTCTCTTACACAACTGTCCTCTAACCCATATGTCAGGATGCTGTATGAATCAGGGTAAATATTAGTATTCCTAGCACATATATTATGAAACAAAGATGCAAAATATAAAAGCAAACTGGAATCCCTGATTTCCATGAACTTTGCATCAGGCCCAACACCATTACGTGAACAGAGGACAGTTTTCCCTCACAGCCTTCCCAGGTATATGAAGATGATTTTGTTCCCTGGTTGGAAAAACTGGTGGTTTTTGTACCTCACTGCCATGCTCATCAATTACTGAGATGTAGTTGGGCTTAGTGTCATCAGGGTAAGAGAGCAAGACATCATAATGAACCAACTGAACCGAATCCAAACCAAATTTCTTCCACTCAGCTTGGACTTGCTGTGCCAGATGCATATTTTCCTTTGTTCCCGCTAGGTGAGGAAGCTGTGTAAAATTGCTAGAGAAAAGGAAGAAATGAACAGTGTCAGTCATTGAAGGTCATAAACAGAACTCCTCTTAGATTAGCTTGAAATAAACCTCATAGAAATGATCGGATATACTCAGGCTAAATAAGGACCAAGATTTCTCTAAATCTATGCATTTTTCTGGCATACACATAAATTGAGATGAAGGGTTTCAGGCTGTCCTGATATAGCACAGGTATTTATATCTTCCTTGCAGCACGGTTTAGCAAGAATGGTGTGATGACACCAGCTATGGGGTCTTGTCCTTTCTTTACTGCTTGTCTTCTGAGCAGCAGTAGGCCTATGCACTCCTATGTACAATAAGACTTTATCATTGTGAAGTGATAAAAGAATTGAATACAATTATCTTAGTGTATTCAACTTAGAAATGTGCATAATTACTCGGGTCCTTACTTGTAATTAACTGAATATTCTCCTTGGATCCTGCTATTTTAATGATACTGGCACAAATACTGATTTATCTACAGGTTCACTCCTAGTAGGTCTTGTTGGCAAGTAAAAGAGAGTGAGTTTTGAATACCATATAAACAAGGAACAGAAAAACTCAACAGTTTGTGACTTAAAAGTCATGCCAGCATGAATAACAAACAGCAAAAGAGAGCATAAACAGTGAACAGCCCATTGTCTGATAAAAAAAAATTGTCCAGACCATTGTGAAAGCCCAGTGGTGAAGCCAGCTGAAAAAACCCTCAGCTGAATGAGACTGTCATCATGATGTCCTCATTCTATCATATGACCACACCATAAACATGCCACAGAGGCATGTGTGGCACCAGCTGGTGTTAATGAAGGAAATTGTATCTTCGATTATGAAGGGGTGTGAGATTAAGAAAAACTTAAATTCTTGAGTTCAAATAAGCCCAAAGCCATCAAAGAAAACACTTTGAAAGAACTATACACATGGAATGGAATGGAATGGAATGGAATGGAATAGAATAGAATAGAATAGAATAGAATAGAATAGAATAGAATAGAATAGAATAGAATAGAATAGAATAGAATAGAATAGAATAGAATAGAATAGAATAGGTTGTAAGGGATCTACAAAAATCATCTAGCCCCACTGCCTGACCAATTCAGGGCTGACCAAGTTAAAGCATGTTGTTAACGGCATTGTCCAAATGTCTCTTGAACACTGACAAGCTTGGGCCATTGATCACCTCTCTAGAATGCCTATTTCAAGTCTGAACATCCTCTTGGTAAAGAGGAATGCTTCCCCATGCCCAGTCTGAACCTTCTCTGATGCAGCTTTGAACTATTCTCTGCATCCTATCACTGGATACCAGGGAGAAAAAAGGAGCATCTCTCTTGCCATGTCCCCTCCTTAGGAAGCTGTAGGCAGCAATGAGGTTGCCCCTCAGCCTCCTTTTCTCCAAACTAGACAAAGTCCTTAGCAGCCAAATGCTGCTGGATAAAACCATGTTCCTCTGATCATGCCAACATCTAATACTGTACTAAAAGTCACTGTTATAGTGACAGCATCATCTTCTGGATGACACGTACCTGAACCAAGATCACACTTACGTGTTATTGTGAGTGACAATGGCTGTTTTCTAAACGAGTTACAAGTGTTTAAGTATCACATTTTCATTAAAAGTTGATTTATGCAGTAACATCTTCCTGTATTACATTCCCATTTAACTGAACATTGTGTTTTTCTTCATTTTCTCTTCTAATCTGACTGCCTGTACTGGTAGTTCTGAGCAGTGACTAAACATCTGCCGTGTTTCATTGCAGGACTGGCCACATGACAGTAAATGAGGTACAAGGTTTTCTGCTTACATAGAGACAGGGAGTTTAGAGGGCAGGAAGGTCCTTTCACAGAGCTGTTTAACAACAGCTGACTTTGCAGGAGCCAAAACACAGGTTAAGACTCTAAAAGCTCCTAAATCTTCAGTTTTGAATGTGTATGTTATAGTCCAGTACATGACTGCTATATAATAAAGAGACCATACTTTCCAGCTTATTTTTTTGCAATAGTTCATGGCAAATACTCTTAAAATGAAAGCAGTGGGATTGCCACGATCTTATAAACTGAAAATGGTCTCTTAGTAATTTAGTTCTGCACAACTCCATGCTATGTAATCAGACTGGGAGTAAGAGGCAAATGCAAATTTGTTGATTATTCCTACAGTAGCTGATGCTCTTTACACTGAAAGTAAATTCCTATCAATAAACTATGACTTTTGGTCTATTACTTACTGGAATAAATACAAGTTGTAACAAATACTACACTCTCTAAAGAGAAAAGTAATCCATTTACAAGATCCCTAAAACAAACAGATCAAGTACAAGTACTTGCAATTAAAGCTTCTAAGTTACTAAAATAGAGAAATTCATTACATCAATTAAATTTTAACAGACTTTAAAATATCTCTATTGTCATGTTCCATTGTTTTGAATTGTTTGAAGCATGGCCAACAAGTCGAAAGAGGTGATTCTGCCCCTCTACTCTGCTTCATGAGACCCCACCTGCAATGCTGTGCTCAGCTCTGAGGCCCAACATAAGAAGGACAAGGACCTGATGGAACAAGTCCCAGAGGAGGCCATGAAAATGCTCAGAGGGCTGGAGCATCTCTCCAGAGAAGAAAGGCTGAGAGAGCTGGGGCCGTTCAGCCTGGAGAAGGCTCCAAGACCTTACAGCACCTTCCAATGGCTAAAGGGGGCCTACAAGAAGGCTGGAGAGGGACATTTTTCAAGTGCATGTAGTGATAGGAGAAGGGGTAATGGCTTTAAACTGAAAAAAAGACAGGTTTAGATTGGATATTAGGAAGAAATTCTTTACTTTTTCATGCCCATCATGAGAGTGATAAGGCACTGGCACAGGTTGCCCAGAGAAGGTGTGGATGCCCCATCCCTGCAAGTGTTCAAGGCCAGATTGGACAGAGCTCTGAGCAACCTGGTCTAGTGGAAGGTGTTCCTGCACATGGCAGGGGTGTTCAAACTAGAGAATCTTTAAGGTCCCTTCCAACATAATCCATTCTACAATTCTGTGATCCTTGTGTTGGTTCCCACTTGATTTTTTTTTTCTTATCTGAACTGATTAGTCTACACATTGCTTACTAAAGAAACTTCTTGATGTTTTCAGCTTTCATTTCAGCCATGAATGCTGCCCTCATGTCCTCATGAGTACTCGGAGATGTCTTCTTTTCTGTAGGTTTTGCAAACCAGCCTGGATAACACATGAAAATATAAAAGTAAAAAATCAGAGCAATAGTCCCATGACATACACCACTTCTCTTTGGTCTCACCACAAGATTTTCACTGGTTTACATTTTACAATTGTTTTTATTTCAGCACAGACAAGCAGCCACAACCTAACGTGTCAGTCCCACAAATGGTAAGAGAACTTATTTGCCTGGGTAGATGTTGAGTGATATAAAATACTCTATTATATTAATTCATCAGTTATTTTCCTGTAGATGCTAAGGAGACTTATCTATCTTTCTTGAGCACCAGAGTATCAGGCTGTCAGTCATATAGTTACCTCAAAAATATGGCAGCAGCTTTACAAAAATGCACAGAAACACAGGCACACTTTGTAAGGAACAGATGTCTTGTAACTCCTTTCTCACTCTCTGGTCTGTCTGGCTCTTATTCTGGAATCCTTCCCTTACTGAGCAAGCACTACCAGAGTAAGTGATGAGAGGAACACCTGGCTAGAGAGAAAAGTGTTCCTGACATCTGTTTTTAAGTCAGTTTGGACACATTCAGTGCTTATGCAGCAGCAGCTACACGGGCAGTGTGAATGAGAGAACCAGTGGGTTCAAGAGGGTAACAAGCTGGCACTAGTGAGGCACTGGTCACGGGAACAGTGAAAGGCTCTACATGAGAAAGGAATTCAGTCGGCACTTCCCAATGGCACCAATCTCAAGTACATACCGAATGGCATTGCAAAATACAAGTGGCTCTTCTGTTTCCCTTCCTCCCCTAAGCTGATCCTGATTCATACGTGAAACCAAAAGGAAAGTAGGGAGGGGGAATCTCTTGTGACAGCAACCCCCAGTCCTGCCTGCTTGGGACGAGGAGTAGGTGAGACACTGAATTAAAGTCTATTTCTTCCCTCCTGTCCGTGCCCCTCCAGCCCCACGTTTATCCTTCGGCCTCTCTGGCTGGGGCTGGTGATCTCTCGCCCACAGCATTACTTTATTTCTATTAACTTTAACAAAAAGTAAATAGAAAAACAAGGCAAAGAGACAAAAACCCTTCTTCTGCGGAGGAGCTGGATATCCTAGAGAGGGTCAGTGACTGCACCTGCCCGGTGTGAAGGGAGGGAAGCAGGGAGGGTGCTATCGGCAGGCTGAGCACGGACTCACCTCGGGCACCCTCGGCACAAATTCCCGGGCGCTGGAAACCCGCCCGCTTCTCCCCCCACCCCGGCCCTCCCTCGGCCCGGCTCCGAGCCAGGTCCCCCGGCTGGACGAGCCCCCGATGCGAAGGAGGGTTAGTGTGCACTGTATGCTCCCAGGACGACAGCCCAGAAGCGGCCACTGGCTGCCCTGGGGCCGGCCGGTTCCGAGCGGGCGCCGAGCGACGTCCACATGGCTGCCGGCCCAGCCGCCTCGCCGCCCGCAGAGCCCCGCCGGCTCCCGCCTCGGCCCGGCCGGGAGGGCCCCGCTCTCCCCGCCCTGTCCCGCCCGGGCTAAGGCCCTCCCGCCGGCACGCCCGGCCCCGCTGCCGCCGCTGCTGGCCCGCCGCTGGGTGATCTCCGCCTGAGCCCTGGCGGCCGCTCCAGGCTGCCCACCTCCTCTCTGCCAGACCCTTGCGATAGCCTGCCGCCCCGTGTTTCACAGAATCACAGAATCAATTAGGTTGGAAAAGACCTCTGGGATCATCGAGTCCAAGCTATGACCGAACACCACCGCATCAAGAAGACCATGGCACCAAGTGCCACATCCAGTCCTTCTTTAGTGACTACACCACCTCCTTGGGCCCATTCTGATCACCCTTTCTGTGAAAAAACTTTTCTTAATGTCCAGACTGAATCTCCCCTGGCACGGCTTGAGGTTATGCCCGTTGTATTGTCACTGGTTGCCTGGGAGAAGAGGCTGATCCCCACCCAGCTGCACTCTCCTTTCAGGCAGTTGTAGAGAGGTCACCCCTGAGCCTCCTTTTCTCCAGGATAAACCCCCCCCGCTCCCTCAGCTGCTCCTCACAGGACTTGTGCTCCAGCCCCTTCACCAGCTCTGTTGCCCTATTCTGGATACTGGAATGTCCTGAATTGAGTGGCCCAGAACTAGACACAGGATTCAAGGTTTGATCTTACCAGTACTGAGTACATGGAGATGATCACTGCCCTGTCCTGCTGGCCAGTGATACAGGCCAGAATGCCACTGGCCTTCTATGCCACCTGGGCACACAGTTCTTTTGATTTACTACAAAGGGCAGTGAGAATGCAGAACAATGACTTCCACACCTGGTTTGCCATGGATTTCTCACACTGTGCCGTGCCATGCCATCCTCCACGGGCCACACACCAGAGTTGGCAATACCAGCAGGGCAAATCTGAGGGGGAAGAAATGTTTTAAAAGATATATTTTAAGAAACATTTTAGTGCAATACCCAGCACACTCTGACAGTCTATAAAGACTCTTCAGAGATACATGTGCCCCTGTGAAGGTGGGTTGACTACCGTGTATCTCCATGCCCTGTGTTTCCTTCCATTTTATGGAGGCACAGCCTCAAAGAGAGTGGGTTCATCCAGCTGCTGGTTTGAGGACAAGGCTGAAACTCTCTGCACTTTTGTTTTCGCTGGTGTCTTTTTCTCTCCTCTTAAAATTTTCACTGTATGATTTTGGAAAAAACTTCTGCATTCAGTTCAGTCATAGTATTTGGGATAAGACTGTACCTTTAGGGCCATGAACAGAGTGGAACTTTGCCTGCAGAGGAGACCTCACTGGCTGTGCATGGATTTCCATCCTCAGAACCCTTCCTCAGGTGCCAGCAGGGGAGACAGCTGATGTTTAAGACAAAAAGTCTGTAGTTATGTTGTACCCATGTCCACATTCAGTATGGGCAGTCTGTACTCAGCAGCAGTGCAAGGGCTGTGCACTCTACAGGACTGCTTCTATTGAGCCACACTACTTGCTGATGCAGACAAAACTGGAACCTAGGATGAATTCTAGACATTGGACTTTGCCTTGCCTCGTCTGCAGAGCCTATTGCGCTAGGAAATCTTGATACAGGAACACTAGAGGGCTACTGTGGAAAGCAGAATTGTTGGTTTTGAAAAGCAATACAGCAACAACAACAGTTGCATGCTTTGAAATTTTCTGAGACAAAAAATCCCTGCAAATGACCAGCTAGAAGGTTAAAAAGAGCGCCTGTATTTGTGATATTGGTCCTGTCTCCTACTTTACACGATCATATGCAGTCTGACCCTACTGTGCAAAAGTCCAGCTTATAGTGATACTCTGAGCAGAGTACTCTGTCACATTGTAAAGTAAAACTCAGATGCCTGACAAGTTGCCATCAGCTTATTGACAGCTGGTTTGGAAATGTGCTTGGTGGAAGGTTTTACTTCTACCTTGCAGTCTGTTTTCCTTCCCCATCCTGTACCTGCATAATGTGCCTGTGTTTGCTTCTCCTCCACTATTCACTGGTGGATGATGAAACCAGGGCAGTGTTAAGTGGGCTGAAGAATGACATGTCTTCTGGTATTCTTGGAAAGATTAATATGGCCAGGGCACCTTTGGGCATGAAGCACCTTTGGGAGAGCCCCTGGATCAGTTGATTGGTTTTTGAAGCACTTGAAAATTAGGCTAATGAAGCACCATGGGACTAGGCACTGAACAAAAACATATCTTATCTCTTGATTAATATTCCAGAGGGATTTAATCAATCCCAGTGGTTTATGGCCATACTTTTTCAAGTAAAATAAGATGGGAAGGAGCAATGAGGAAATTAGGGATGGGAATATTGTCAAAAGTTTGGTGCTGTTTAGTACTCTAAAATTAGCTGACCTGCCCACATCACTTAGAAATTCTGAATTACTGCTTTGAGATGTTTTTTATATAGTTTTTCAGTGTGCCTGCAGCTTGGGCAGCTCGTTATGAACTTTAAATATACAATAGCAGCAGCCAAAGGTCATAGAAAAAATGTATTCAAGAGTAAATGGCAGTTGTGATAAATGCATAAAATGTTATGCTTGTTCTATACAAAATCATATAGGTCACTTTGTAGGCAAAGCCATTTCACTAAACCAAAAGTAAGAGAAGTTAATGCTCCTCCTGTTTCTGTGAAAAATCTTCTACTAATCAAAGTACTAGAAATTATTTTTCTTATCTCTGAGATTCAAGGAATGTATGAACATTTTTCTTTTTCAATTAATCTGCTTGAAGAAACAAACTTGCTGGGTTTTGAGATGCAAATTTTAGGCAATGTTTTGGTTAGGATTATCCACTTACATATCATTTACCATGACACAGTTTTCCTTAGGTCTGGTTGCAACCAATGGTGGGATCTTTACTTGCAGGTGTTGAGGAGCCTATTTGTATGTTAAGGTGTTGTTCAAACACAGATACAGTAAGTTCAACTTCTGTGTTACTTTCTTTTTATATACCCACAGGTTAATTCTATTGTTTGCTGGCCTTTCAGCATGTGAAAATGTTGTCACAATAATTTACTGCACGTAATGCTTGGAAATACTTGTGGGGAGGGCTCTTCATATACCTACTGAATGTATGCTCTGAGTTCACTCAGGTTTGGGACCTGGGAAAGGGTGGGGAAAAGTTGTCTCAGTGATGGTTTTTGCAGTAGCCTTTTGTTACTCTGAGTCACAAAGCTATTTTGACAGATGTTTGAGTTAAGAGGTTCCAAATTCTTTTGTTCAGGACATAAAACAAAGAAGGTGGAACTGGCTATGTCACTTGCAACCCACTGGAGGAACAGCCAGTTTAGTGTGGAGGTAACACTAGTGTGGTGTCCAAGGACAGCCTTTATAACTTGTCAAATAAAGGTGTGTTTGCTTATAGCTGCAAGTCTTTGTTACGGTTTTAAGTGTGAGAGAGTGGATGAAAAGAAGATGCATAAATGCCTGGAGTTCTGCTGTGGAATTATGTGTCAGGGTTCGAGAGGAGGCCAGCAAGGGGACATCATGGGGATCGCCTGCTACTGACTACTCTATCAAGCTGAGAAAATGAGTCAAGCCTTCTTTAGACAACTAGAAGAATTTTCATGATTACAGGGCCTTCAGCATGAGAACACTAGAACAGGCTGACCAAAGATGTGGCATAAAAATTCTTGGAATTTCTCCAAACACCTGAACAAAACCCTGTGCAACCTGATCTAACTTGGATCCTAGCTCTATTTTGAGCAGGAGTTGGGCTGACTTGACCTTCTGGAGTGCCTTCTAATGTTTTCCTATGGTTCTGTAATTGTAATAGAGAGCTGCTTGTGCATTAATATGTGGTCTGCTTTGTAAATGTTAAAGTCTGTGTTTCTCTGGTAATATTTGAGGTACAGACAGTAAAATAAAGACTTGCCTATTTCCCAGGGGTTCTGTAGGATTAAATCATTTCCTTAAAAAAAAAAAAAAGAAATAAGTTAATGAGTTCCAAGTCTCTATTATGCTATAGAAACAATCACTAATTAAATTTTACGTGTTTTGTTATTGTTATATACTTCACAAGTGAAAGAAATTGCATATATTGTTGTAAAATGTCAATAGAAGAGCATGAAATGAAACCTAGAAGACTTTTCACCTAGAAACCTTTTCTTACACTTTATTCTAGCTTTGTATTTTCAAACAATTCAAAATATCAACTTCACACTTTTTATTTATATAGGGCATGAAAATAATTAGGTTTATAACTCATGTTTTCCTTTCCCATACTGTATACTTTTCTCACTGTATTTGCATTAGAAAATGCCTGGATAAAACTTTGAAGGTGCCTAGAAAACATGCTGCTTTTGGTTTTTCACAAGTTTTCCCTACAGTGCTTCTGAAACATCCCATTCTGCAATGTGCCACATATGGCTATGTACTGGAAAGAAAATGTGAGCTTACAGTTAATGAAACAGGTCTCTGTATAAAGAAGTCAGAATGCTGCTTCTGTGCCTACTTAAAGCATTAGGCAATCCTAGAATCATAGGTTCACAAAATAGTTCAGACTGCAAGAGACCTTTGAAGTCCACCTTATCCAACTCCCTTGCCATGGGCAGTGCCCTCTTCAACTAGACCAGGTTGCTCAGAGCCCTGTCCAACCTGGTGTTAATCTATTCAGGCATGGGACATCCACCACCTCCCTGAGTAACCTGTTCCAGTGTTTTACCATCCTCATTGTAAAGAAATTCTTCCTTATATCTAGTCTGAATCTACCCTTGTTTAGTTTAAAATCATTTCCTTTTGTCCTATCAAAACAGACCCTTCTAAAAAAAAGGGTCTTATTTCTCTTACATCCTTGATTTGAATTGTTGGTAGTCAAGTTTATTACCTGCTGTGTTGGGCTTATGCCTTGACCCTACGCTGTGAGCTTGGAGATCTGTGGAGTATTTGCTGTGATAAGATTCCTTCTGCTGTGACTCTGGTGACTGTCAAAAAAAGCAGCAGTGCAGGGCTGCTTTTCTACTGCAATGGCTCACTCTTTTTGTCCTCCTTCCCTCTTCTGGGTTCCTTTCCTCTTTCACTCCACTCCCAGCTCTTAAAGGTCTACAAGGGAATCAAGTTTTACACCCTAAACGAAATGGTAATGAATTTGCCATAGTAACTACCTGCCCAGGTGCACTCTTTTGTTGACTCTCTTCTGTCTTGAATAGTGATACTTGTTACTTTGTCTGAAATAATGGTGCTCCCGTCTTCTGGGCCTTCCTAACGAAATGCTGGAACACTAACTTCTTTAGAAGTCATAGAAGTAAATATCCATCTATTTGCAGAAGGGAGTTTGGTTATTCAAATAGTGCAACATTTTGGGGTAGTACAGTGTGAAAGAAGGCGAGGAAGGTACTGTGAACTAGTGTATAGGCCCTCAAGGATCTGTGCTACACATGGAAAGATCTGAGGAAATTCGCAATTGTAAACAGTTGTAACAGCAGCCCCAGCCTTGCAAAATGCAGATGTTTAAAGCTAAGTGAAGGTGCCTGTGCTGATTTAAAAGCTTGTCATATTGAATGAGGAGCTTTTGCTGTTACTACTGCTCTTGGCTTCACAACTCAGTTCTCTTCCAATTGTGGTACTCCAATTGTGGCACTCCAATTGTGGCCTGCTTATGAATGGATTCATTAGGTTTCGTCACTATGGCACAGAAGAGTATTTACTGCTCTCAACTTCAGTTTACTGCTGGATAGTGGTGTTGATTTGGTATGTGGAGGAGTCAAACAAGCTGCATATGTAACACCAAGGACTATATGCCCGTTTTCTGGCAGCAGAATGTTAAATCAGCTCAAGGTGCCCTGTGTTAAGGTCACCATGAGAACATAAATGGTCCGTTGTTACTGCAGAATTGACTCCACCATGGCTGAATTGCCTTGAATCATTCCTTGGCTTGAGAACAAGTTCTTACAGAAATACACAGAATTTCTTCTGTGTCTGTGTTCAGCTTTTGCCTTCCCAGGGCACTGATCTTCCCCATATTGCAAGCACTGCAAGTACATATTCTTCTTTTTGTTCTTGCACCAAAGACTGGGATGCCAATGTGGAAAACAAGGAGAATGGAGCAGAATAATGTGTGCATGGAAATTCTCTCAGATGTGAGAACATAGTTGATATCAAAATATCTGCCTCCCTGAGAAATCAATATACTGCAGTTTAGTCATGTTGCAGCTGCCTTAAGATGAGCATCCTGACCATTTTTGCTTTCCTCAAAGCTGCACTGGAGTGCTCTGAAGCCTACAAATATTCTAGCTTTTTCATGCTACAGGAGCAGTAGAAAAGAGGGTTTTTTTCTGGGTTTATTTGCACAGACTTAAATTGTACTGCCAGTTAAATACTCCTCTTTATTGACGGTGAGTCACAGTAAGCCAGCATGTATTCTTGGAATTTTACAGAATAGTTTTGTTGCTGTCATTATCACTATTGTGTGCATTTTGGCTATTTGTCTACCCCTAGCCACTTATTGTTTAAGATTTTCTATTGCAGCTGGAAGAGATTTAGTATATGTAGACAGAAGCAGGAAACCATTTCAATTCTGTTGGTGAACAAGACATAGTGGCTTTAACTTTTAAAAACAAGTTAAAAATAGGCTCTGCTGTAATGGACATTTGTGTTTGTTGTGTGATTACATCGTAATGCAAAATATGAAACTTATTTTTTTAATAGTTTCCTGTTGTGAATTTTATTTTCTCAGAAATGAGAGGCTAATAATTCTCAGTGGGATTTTTGTGGTCAGATGTAAGAAAAAATATTTGCTCAAGAAGTTTACAACGTCTATTTCAATTTTTGTCCTATTCAGGATAATTCTGTGCTTGAAGGTTTCATGCTCCTTTATTTCTTTTCATTCTTTTTATTATACAGAGAAATTAGAATACTTGGCCTTACCACCATTTGTCCTGGATTGTTTGAAACACTTTATGCTTGATACTTCTTTTAATCCTCACAGAGTCTGAAGTGCAGAGTCTGTCTGACTTATCTGAGGTCATTGTAGTAGACACGAAGTTCTCTGATTTCTCAGCCCTGTGTCCTGACCACAAGGCTACAATATTCCAAAGCCAGATTCCGTAAGTCTACATTCTTCTTCCAGATGATGAGCTAATGAGTTCTTTGTATGTGCAACTGCTGCTATTGCAAAGGCAAATTGTTTTGACAAAGATAGTTATGCACTGTGTGCATGTAGAAAAATGAAATGCTACCAGAGAAAGCTCCACTTACCATCTCATAATTTCCACTGTCAGTAAAAATTGGGGAGGATTTTCCTCCTCTCCATTTGTCTGCATATTTCAAGCACGGTCTTTCCTTGAGGATTATCCCAGTGGCCTGAGAACCGTCCCGCAAACAGACACCTAAATACCTGAATGATTTTCTGTACTGCATACAAATCTGTAGTGTTGGCCTGAACAACAGCAGTTTTACTCTCTAGGCTTTTTAAAAACAAACTGCACTGGCATGAAATTGGAATGATACACAAGTAAATCAGACTCCTGAACTTTGTGTGATCACCATGCGAAGGACAAATTAAAGTGCACTCAACCTCCTGATAAAAAAAAAAGCAATTGGGAGAGCAATAAAAGGATATGCAGCTGTAGAAAAAAATGTGAGCAAAGGACAGAGTTCAGATTAAAGACAGAAGCTGGAGAAAGGCAAGGCAAGAAATAAACAACTCTTTAAAATAACTCTTGTGAAAGTCCTGCAGTGTAAGGGGAAAAATGCATTCTCTTGCCCTGACCTCCAAAGAGAAGTCATCAGTTCTCTAAAACTCTATGTGAAAAGGAAGTGCTAACATCTGTTTTTCCATGTTCAGTCAGTGAATTTGATATTGTTTGAAGAAAGAAACTCACTTCAAGAATTCAATCACGTTGGCTGTCCTACACAGCAGTGTAAGGAAAACCCTCTTCTGCTGAGCCTTTTTATGTTGAAAATGCATCATTCTTGTGGAGCTTGAAACAAGCACTACACTAAATTGACTGAAATGAGATTCTGGCAGCTTTCAGGGTGAATGAAATTGGTTCTGTGGCGTCCACTCCTTCCCACACTCACTACAAGATTACTTGCTTCAGTTGTAAATGCCTTTTCTTCTTCTCTTGTTAAGAGATAACTTAATAATTCCAATGCCTCTGTGGTTCAGTTAAAATTACGTCTACCTCTGAACCTTGAAGTATGAGGTAAATGAAAACAGTGACTCTGAGGAGACCTGCCATGTCTATCTTTTTGTTTCTTTCTGTGTGAATGGCAGGCACAAGAGATCAGATCCCATTCATGTCTTAGTCTGTTTTCATTGCTGAATACCGTTATCATGAAAAAAGATCTCTTCACAGATGTGAGAAATGCAAACCAAACACATTTCTTGCACCTCCATGGTGGAAGACTGAAGTGAAAAGATGGATGGCAATAGGTATGTATGGCAATCAGTTCCGTATGTCCCATCAGCAGCTGATGATGGTCAGTGAAATTGATGCAGACTTCAGATTTTGTTGCTAAAAGACTACTAAAATAAACATGTTGATGAGAACTTACTGGATATTTCTTGGATGCTAAGAAGGAACTGTGAAGGTTGGCTACATTAGCATCCAAATCTATAAATGTGATCATTGGAATAAAATTACATTAGTTTTCATATGTGGAACGTGTGAGATTTCATGTACTATGTTATTAATTTGTGTTATAGGGGCACCTGTATCTTTGGGTGGGACTGATGCTATGCATATGTAGGGATGCCTGTGAAATATGGCACTGTAACCATACATGTTTGACTGAAGGTTTTACATGAGTACTTTACCAAAATGTGTAATCATTTCTCCCTCACCTGAAGAGATTAAATAAGGACAGTCAGACTTACTTACAGTATTTCACTGAGTCCTTGGGGAAATTGTGTTCTAGATTCTGAACCCCACGGTGAATCCTTCAGACAGTCCTACAGAAGGGGGTTAAAAAAGAAATGTTTCCAATAGCAACTTGTTCTTCTGTTGGAAGAAGCCAAAGTTATTTGAAAAGACAGCATAGAAATAGGGAATCTGGGAAGAATAAATGCTATTTTGAAAATGTAAATGGAACAGCCCTAAATTGCAAAGATTTTGATGGGGAAGTGGAAGCAAACAATCCATCCTACATAAACTTTATAGAATTGCATCCTGAGTAGCATTAAACCTCAGTCACTAGACTTCCTCAGAATGTGCATATCATCAGTCCCTCTTCTGGTGCTCTTGACCTCCTCAATATCAGCCTCCTGGACATCACAACCAATCAACACCTTCTGTTACTGTGTGACGATATTGTCTAGATTCTATAGGATCTAGGGGTGTGCTGGTGCAGGAGTGATGGGGGTGGCGATGCCCGCAGGGTTGGTGTTCTGCTAGACAAGGGATGAGGACCGCATGAGAATCTCTTGCCCTTCTATAGGCTTTTTAGAGGTTTTTAGAGCAAGTCTTTCTAGAGCTAGTCTTCAGAGCATAAGTTACATGAGGGAGAGGGAGGGAGAACACAATAATTGATGATTTCTGTAAGCAAAAGGTAAAAAGAGGAGAATTAAATTCCTGAGAACTTGCATATGTAAATAATGACTCTTGGAATATCTCGTACATGTTACTAACCCCGAAATAAAAGAAACAGATAATACACACATATTCTTTAAAAATGCAGTTTAAAAAAGCATGATCGAGAGATGGGAGTATTTCCTTATTTTCCTTATGTAATTTTTACATTTACCCACCAGATGGCAGACATAGACTGCCCACTGATTGGCACATACTCTCCTCCTATTTATGTAGCATCTTTGACCTGAGACCATAGTCTGACAAGAGCTGCTTTGCTTTCAAGGGAGTCAGCAAAAATAAATACAACTGTAAATTGAGCAGTTTGGTTCTTCTGATTTCCAGTTATGCTTGCTTTATATAAATGCAGCTACAGCATTTACCGTTTGAGAAAGTTAGGGACCTGGCCTTACATGTGCGCAAATATAATGCATTTAAATCAATGAAATAAATTCATTCTTTGACAGTTACATTCTCCTTACAGCTCTTTTTCTGGTCTGGTCAGGTCAAGTCAGATCCTCAGCGCGTGGAAAAAGACGATGATACACATTCAATTGATTTACACTGGCCTAAGCTTGTGGAAACAATAGTCCCTGTTTGACAGCATCTGATGACATGCAGCCCACTGACTGCACTGACACTTGATTGATCTCATGCATTCAATGTGAGAGGCTCTGGTCAGACTTTTTAATACTCATATATTCTTTCCTGCCTTCTTGTGCCTTCTTAAAGTCCCTGTCATGCCTACTGTGTGGGAGATATGGCAGTATACTGTAGCTTAATTGGAGTATTACTCCTGTGAGGAACCTGCTAGAATCTCATCTCCTTGTTTCAGCCCAGTCTTCCACTCCTGTATACCAATGTTAAAAACATACCTTAGTTCTCCCACTCTCACATCATCAGGAGCAAGAAAGTCGAAGTCTGACTTACGTACTTTGAAAGCAGGTGCATAATTTTTTCAATCGGAGATAATTGCCAGTAATTTGTAGAGATTGAACTCTGCTGGACTGGACCCTGTGCAAAATTGTCATGGGATGGGACTTTGTTAGAAGGTTTGCTGTCTAAATAGCGTGGAAGAGTTATCATCAGCATGCGTAGGGACATGTCCAAGATCACAGTTTATCAAGACAGAACCAAGAGAGATCCCAGGTATTCTGGGTCACTGGCACTATAGCATTCACTGTATAAGCAATATCACTTAAGCCTATTTTTTTCCAGAGTTCTTAGAACTGGTTTCAATTTTGATGTAGTGGCTACTTAATTTAGAAATTACTGTCCAAGGAGGACACAAGAATAGCAACAGGGGAAGCTGATTTTCCAGTGAGCTGACAGATGTGTGCTTTGTATTTGGCTTTTATTTTGCCTGTGTGCTGAGAGGTTTTCTGAGCTGGCAGGGTTTGGGGCACATAGAAAACCCTAGAATTTTAATACTCCTGCTGCTCCACTGGATAAGCTGCTCCAGTGGATAATTTGAGTAAGCAGCCTGGGAGGGATCATACGCAACAGAGATGAGCACTAAAAAAAATGAGGCCTAGTGACTAAACGACATTTGCTTCTTCCCAGAGAAAATCTTGTTATATTAGTGTAGTTTCTCTGTATTTCCTGGATTCAAGGAAGGGCAGGAAATGGCTATCTATCTAATTGGACTTTATCCAGCCCTGACAGTATTTTTCTAAGAGGATTGTTGGATTTTTATTTATCTTTGAACACCTTTTATCCTTAAAAGAAAAAAAAAAAAAGAAGCCATCCCTCAAATGAAGCTTAAATCCAAAAGGAAAAGTTGCATGACTGAGTGGATGACAAGAAGTAATGTTAGAACTTCCCCAAAATTGCCTTTTAATCTAGAATGGTGCAGGGTAGGAGGTGTATGTCTTTCATCTATGGAAAAGAAAAAAAATGAAACTTTTTGCATGGTTGGGATGTGATAATGACTGGGGAATCTTCCACTTGTGTAGGCTGAGGAAGTAAGAAGACAAGTAACGTAATTTTTGTTTCTTCAGTCACCATGTGATGTGTATGAATAAAGGGAAGGTTTCCTCCCTCCTGCAGAACTACTTTTCTATAGAAAAACCTAATCATTCTCCAGCATGACATCCTGGTCACCAGCAAGCTCCTGGCTCAGCAGGCTCTAGTGCCACTACAAGGTTACTCCAGGCTGATGGAAATCAAGGCATGTGCAAGCTCAAATGGAAAAGTGTATGAGAGTATTGAGATCAAAATATCTCATAGTAGGACAGTGTACTTTTTAACAGGATCCTGTTGGACTGTAAATCTGTAGCTGAAGTGCAGTGCCTTGCACTGCAAGGCTCTCTTCTTGCTCTCTTGATCTGATGGAAAGGTGCAGCAGGGTTGTGGGATGCAGCTAAGGCCAGCCAGCTGCAGCCAACACCTTCAGATGGACAGCAGGAAGGAAGCTGTGATGACACACCTTGGTGTACCTAGGAGGGAGCACAAACTGGGGGCCACTGGCATGGGTCCCTTGTGCTTATGCCCTCTCTCTTTCACATTGACTGAAAGAGAAGACAAGATGCTGAGGCAGGGTGTGTCTAGGTTCTGGAGCAGCTATTCCAGTTTTCTTATCCTTGGTTTTGATCTGAGAACTGGTCTTCAAAAGGAACATAGCTATGAAGTTGATGTCTAAGTAGCTGTTTGTCTCAGTTCTACCTTAAACAGCAGCCTACACATCTGAAAGGCTGAACGGATGAGAAATCACAGGCCCACTTCTTTCCTTCCCACACGTTTTGTTTGCTGGTAGCTTTTCTGAAAGGCTTTGCCATTGACTGCTTCCTGACCTACTTTATTTCACACATGGAGACCGGGAAGGTTTTCAGCAGTTGCTGATCATTCTCTTCTGGAAAGTAAAACTGGCAATACTGTTTTTATTTTCATCTTAGGAAAAAGAATGTTACTCATGCCCTAAGACAAGGTCATCATTTGCCTTCAGTTTAGGTAACGAGAAAGAACATGCCTAATAGAGCTTTTCCTTTGGATATTAACTGCCAGTTCTTCACAAAATATGCTGCATCCTTTTATCTTCAGGATGTTTTGAGTCCAGCATGGACACCCCAAGTTGTTGGTGCCTTTTTGTTTTCAGTCTTGAAGGTCAGGTAATGGCTCTTGTGTAGCTGAGCTACTGTTCATTTCTTTTAGAGCTTTTAAGACATCCTAATGTCTTAAAAAAAAAGAAACCAACAAACAAACACAAAAGCAATTTCACATAGCAAGGAGTATAAAACTGACATTGTTGCTTTGAAGCAATATCATAATTCTTAATAAAAAAATAGATTTTATTCAACTTAGTATTGCACTAGAGTAGTGGTAAAATCTGACCTCCTAGAATATATATTGTATAATTTATAGATCTCTAATAGCTGATGTATTATAGGTTTCTTAACTTTCAGTACACAGATACACAGGAAAAAACCAAACACATTATATTGCTATTACTTGAGAGCAACACAGACTCTAGAGCACTGCAGAAACTGTAAATTACTTGCCAGAGTCCTCTTGCTGCAAAACCAGAGTAATGTTATTTTTTAAAAATGCGTTTGAAATTATACTGCCTGTGGAATATTTATATTATGAAAGATCCTTGAAGTTACCAACTGCTTTGGTGGGGGTGGAAGATATTTTTTTTTATGTTAGATAAAGTACCCTTGAAAATTTCTTTATCTGGCATTTTACTGGGATGTTGGGATACTTCCTCATTTTACGAATGGAGTCATCAGTAAATAATGATGCTATGGTGCCTCACCAGTGAGTCGCTTTTAAATGTTTGTGAAGCTCAGTTTGACTGTTGGTCCTTGTCTTGATCCTACTGCTTCAGGAACTGGTTGTGCAATAGACTCAACTCTTGGACCTTTTTGACATGTTCATGCTGCATGGCAACAGAAGAGCTCTGTGGTTATTTCTACCAGATGTTATACACGAGGAAATTCCATCTTGCATATTTGTTTTTTTAGAATAGAAACATCTTGAAATTTTATTATTATTACGGAAGTTATCTGTTTATTTTGCAGCAAGCAATGTTGGTACTGCTCCTGAGATGACGTGAAAATACCTGTGTCTTTACAACCCCATCAACTGTATCTGTTGCAATATATGCCCTTATATCTTTCTCTGCTTCTCATATGCCACACTGGACTGCATGTTGGAGAAAAGTGTTATTTAACAACTTCAATAGAAATCTGTGTTAAGACTTTCAAAAATGCCCAGTTATTGCTATGTTTCAGTTTGAGGGAAAGCAAAAGACCTTATCTTGCAGTTGTTAATTTAATTTTGCAGACAGGCATTGGAATCTACTTTTGGAAAATCATTATCTCTGAGGTGTGTGAAGGTTCACATCCGAGAACCTGAGATCTCTGGCTCCGACTTGCTATGTCAACTGGAAAATGATCCCCTCTGTTATTTACAGGACTTTTCTATAAAATAAAACAGAACACCCTCAATTTTGTTCACATTTCAGTTCCATTCACATAAAAATATAGAGCAGTCCTCAAATGAAAAATATTACAATGAAATGGGTCTTGTTTTTCCCTCATTTGTACTCCTACTGCAATGTAGAAGACCATAGAGCAAAGGAAGAAAGTGATCAATCTAGAAAAAACAGACTGCTTGGAACAAAGGGAGGAGGCAGAAAATGAGATGGGCATAGCTGAAAGGTTTGAAAGCTGTTGAACAGCCTAGATCAACATGAGATTGGGTAGGCAGATTCACTGCCTTGAACTTCACCCCAAAATAATTTGGAGGGTATTTTTTGTTAAAGGACTGCAGTGTTTTCTGTGTGTGATATCTCAAACAAAGCATTTCAGTGTTTCAGACCAGTGGTGTTTGTGCCATTCTGTACATCCCTGTTGAGTACCTGGCATGGACTTAAATACTCACTATGCTCAGAAACCCTAAACAGACCAGTGGTCTGCAGGATGTGAATGGGGCTATGAAGTTAAAGATCGGTGCTTTAGGAATGTTGTGCTGTTGTGTATATCTGTTTTCTGACTAACACATGATAGGGTTTCCGAACATACCTTCAGATACTATGACCCATTGATTCCTCTATGTATGAAAAAAACCAGAATTAAGTGGAAGGCAAAGAAGTCTGAAACCAGAATATTGCCTGCTATGCTGTGGGATTGCACTTTTCCTTCCACTGCACGGGCCACTGTATCCCGTCTCCATCCCTGCCTCCCGCAGACAACAAAGCTCCCCCTACCTGTACCCTATTTCCACCCATCATTCAGCAACACACACGTGTGACTTAGTTGTCTCTGCAGATTGCTGACAGATACTCAGACATCACTTTATTTTATAAATGAGAT
This sequence comes from Falcunculus frontatus, assembly GCA_013398115.1. NCBI lineage: Eukaryota > Metazoa > Chordata > Aves > Passeriformes > Falcunculus > Falcunculus frontatus. Next base: position 1,080,207 of record VZRV01001168.1, on the reverse strand, counting down.
CTCTTTCTATTTTAGGTCAGCAGATCTGCCTAGGTTGTGACAATTGCTTTCCATTACTCTGTGCTCCTGTAAAAGTCACTGTCATAAAACTGTATCAGGAAGATGAGAAATTACTCCCTTCCTGGCCAAAGTTTGTGACATAGAATTTATAAAACTTTGAAAAGCCTTATTCATTTTTCAAATTATTCAGGAAAAAAGCAAACAATATTTGACTTTTAATTCTCAGTATATTCATGTGTGTTCCTTGTCCTGATAGTGTGAACTCCTTCGAGAGTCCAAGAGACTCCCTGTTTTCTCTCCATGCAGGAGTTTTCAGTTCTATATCGTACCCACTGAACCATTAGGGCTACAATACTATTCCTGAATTTATTCTTTCTTCGCATGCTGCCTTGTTAATGTCTAGTAGTATCATAGTGTTCTTGCATTAAAACTTTTTTTTTTTTAAGTTTTAGGGGTTTTGCTAGCATTTTGGTCTGCATTCCTTTATGTTTCATAGACAACTATTAAATGATAAGCCTGTCCTTAAAACTGTTGCTCAGTGTATCTTTCACAGAAAATTTCCGTGGACCTCTGGCCATGTATTCTGATGTCATGCTTTCAGAACAGTTTTCATGATGATTTCCAGAGTAGTGCTATTTGGATAAAACTCCTTCAAATTGCATTATTTTCAAGAAAGGGTGTGAAAAGAGATGATGATTAGTTTCTAAATCATATACCATTTATTTGAGATGAGTCAGCTGCATGGTTAGATGTCTGTCTTCTTTCATTTTGTTTGAATAGTGTTTATAGATTTGAGTCCTGCTTTTATTGAAGTCAGTGACAAATCTCAAACTGTATTGAAAGCAAAGCTACAGCTCTTTGTTTAGGACTTATTTTAAGGTAGCAGCAAAATCCCTTAGATGACAGGAAGAAATTTTAAGATGGTGTGGTTTGATGTCACATTATTTATTCAGGTTTTAAGTTACGTATATGACATACATACATTTTCTTGGGTGATTTTTAAATTACAGTAGTTTATTTCATTTAGAATGAAACCTCCCAGAGCAGTTTTTGTAACCTGAAAATTGCAAGTCTGTGTTAGGGTGAGGGCCAAAAAGTGAAACCACTAAGGAAGAAATAAGCAATTCTGTTGTAACAGCAATACTGCTTCAAATGTAGAATTGCATAATAGGAGAGAAATCACTGCTCTTGATAGAGAAACTGGATTTTTTTGTGGGGTTAGAACTCTACATTAGGAAATTCATGTTTTCCTGTGAATCATGATCTGGGTTATCTTTCCCTTTATTAGGGTTCACCAGGATGTTTTTTTCTAAGCTAGATAAGAGTTTGGTCAGGTTTGAAAGCTTTTTTTGAAAAGCAGGACTAATGACCTTTATTCTTCAGGATTAATGTGTATGTCTCATGAGCAGTTTAAATTTGAAGACTCTGTCACAAAGCCTCCATTATGATTAAAGCTGTCACTAACTGAAAGCCAGGTCAATCGCAAAAAGATTTTCTAATATCATATTTCATGCTGCCGACATCCTTTTCTCACAGGACATTAATACTTGTCATTATAGTAGCTGTCTGAAATTAATAGCGGTAGTGATACCAGTCCTTTGTGAACTTTACAAAATGTGGTATATTCCTCTCTTTAGAAAGGGTAGCAGAAGCGGAAAGAAATTATTATTGCACTGATTTAGTTTTTTAATTAACATGTTTTCTTGTCTGGGCAGTCAGGCACACTAACTGGCAAGAAATTAGGGACAGTAAAGATGCCAGTGTTGCCCTACATAAAGAAAACAACATTTTCTTGCCAAAAGATGGGTGAAAAATATCAATGAGATTCCCTAAGAGGGCCAGACTGGATTTACCTGTTGTCTATATTTCTGCTTTCTTCTGTTATTTTCCTTTCTTTTTACGTCTCTCTTTAAGTAATTTCACTATTCAGCAAAATTTCCAGAAAAATTAAATAGAGATGAAGGGTTGACTTAGTGCTTTAATCTTACGTCATTTCAGCTAGTATCTTCAGTCTGTAGGTTTTCACACTGAGTGGTCTAATTAAATGTATTATTTTTTGGTTACAACTTTTTTAAGCCTGCCTTGGTATCAGATGTTTGGGTTACATTTCCGTAACCCTGATCAAGTGCCATCATCTGTCCTTGTGCATCTCTAGCGCTCAGCTATTCACATTGACTCATCTGTGCCAGGGGACTATAAATGATGATGATTTTGTTCATGAGAGACCAAGCATCTGAAATCTGTTTTCACTCACAGTTTGAAATGGGCGCAGTCCTTTCTGCAGCAACGTCTGTCGCTGAAGGGTATGTTCAGAACTCTGCTGCCAGCTTATTTGAAGTAAACTGTATAATTTGAAGCAGGAATCCTGAGGCCTGGCTGTCCCTTGCTGGGTTTAAAATGAGTGTGAGGGAAAGACTTCAAAACAAGGAGTGTCTCTGTTGCATGTTTGATGGATGGCATCAGACAGAGTGGATAGAAAAGCAGTGCCAGTATGAAGCAACAAGCTTATAGAAGTGCAGAGAGCAGAACTGGTGATGAACTTAGATAAACCCAAAAAAGATACGCTTATTGGACTTGAATGTCAGAGTGATGCACTGTGTGCTCCTTCTGCTACTGGAATTCCAGGGATGCTGTCTGGGTCTCTGTTCTTGTGGGAAAGATAAGCCACCATTGACATTGCCCTTTTTTTTTCTTCTCAATGTGGCAAAAGTAGCAGGAATCATATCCTTAGTGCATACATATCTGGATGAAACTACCTCTGCAATGACAAACTGGTGGTGGGGCCAACAGTGTCGGAGAGGATTATGGTGCTTTTGGAGCCTGGTTCAGAAATCTTGCAGGCACAGAAAGTCACCAGACTTGCTGCACATTCACTGTGCCCTCAGAAAGTTTTTCACAGCTGCTGTTAGGGCTCTTTCGTACTGGACCCCATTCACACGGTGGGTCTAGGACTGAGAAGATCCACCACTGAAAACAGAACTGACAAAATTCCCCACTCTTATACCCCAAAGCCTTCAGGCTGACTGAAACTGCTCCATAGTCCCTGAGGCTTGGAGGCTCTCATCCCACGTATCTGCTGCAAAATGGCAAACCTGTAAAAAATGCATGAAGTAGATGTTTTTCCCTTTACATTTCTCTTAGAGTCTCTTAGATAGTTTTCATGCTCTTCCAAGCTTTCTTTGGAGGAGGTTCCCAGTTTTCCCTTCAGTGTACCCATAAAATGAGCAAGCCACTGTCATCAGGATGTCTTTTCCTCCTCTAAGGTTTGTATGGTGTTTTTACAGGATTTTAGGCACCTTGTGAATGCGCAGCTTAAATGCTTGTTGGTTTAGCTGAGTGCTTCCTCAAACCGTGTGTGTGCATATGTATTTCCTTATCTGGTCTTCAAAATAGTACTTGGATCTCTCAGCATATCCTTCTGCATTTTTGCAGAAAGCCAATTAACCCCTCTCCACCCCTTTAAAAGCGGCCAGAAATCATGTGCCAAAGCTCACTGAGGTGCAACTGCTTTATTTCTGTATCTTAAAATAGCATTTTTAAACTCCTGTAGTTAATAACTTCCTTAGGAAAAAACCTTCCTCTAATCAAAACAGCTGAAGCTCGGCAAACACATGTGACTTTTATTTCCTCTCTGGAGCCCTAAAAATGTACATTTTTTTTTCCCTTTGACATACCACCCTAAAGTTAAATATGTTCTTGGGTATTCCAGGACTGGAAAACTAAGAAGGTTTGTATTCTAAAGCTGTTCCTTATAGCTCTAGTTAAACATAGCATTCGTGTCCTTACCATTTAACAATGATTTCAGTGGCGACTTTCAGTAAGGTTTTTAATTTGGAATATGTACTGTGTAATTCAAAGGCCTTTTCACAATTTCAGTTTATTTTTTAGAAATAATATAGCATAGGGTGATATTTGAATGTCATATGTGTGTTCTTGTCTTCTGTATTTAATGGGAAAAGATAACTTGTTTTTTGATATTTTATGATCAATGTAACAGCAATTAAAAGAAACTTCCAAAATTGCTGTTCTGCACAACAAACCTGCATCTAAATGAAGGGGTCGTAAGGATTTAAATTTCCTCCCAGTATTCTTTTTCTTCTAATATTTACCAGTACTTTCTTAAGGAACTAAAATTAAAATATCTTTAATCTTCGATCATTTATCTTTTTTTCCTGAAAGTCTAAAATCACAGCTTCTTAGCTGAAGCCATCCAAGGGGAGCCATGCTAGAAGAGGAAGGAACAGAAAACATAAAATAGCTGCTGAAACCACCTCATAACTTGGCTTGGTTACCAGTTCTCAGCCCAGAAGATTCCAAAATTTGCTCAGGCGCTTCATTCTCTTGGATATTTCGTAAAGTGGGGAGCTTGGGTACTTTTTTTTTTAAATTGTCTTTTGGCAGTCTACGTAAACTGGTAATTTATGCAGTTGCCTCTCTTAACTATGTCTCTATTCAAAGGTCTTCAGACATCATAAATGCATTTCTGAAAATGAATGAATATCTATGTTATCTCCACTACATCTGGAATTTTTCACATCAAGGAAATAGGTCAAATACATTAATAACAGGCCAGTTGTGCTAAATAGATTATTCCATGTTAATATCCCCTTAGTTGCTTCAGCTGTCTATCCACTAGCTAACAAGCAAAACTCTGTGACATCATTTTAATGTCTGCAGAGTATGGTGCAGAGATGCTCCAAAATCTTGAAGTTGGAGAAAGTATTAGTCTGCTGCATCATCTAATCCATTTGATATATTCCTAGCTTCTTACTCACTGCACAATGAAGCCATCTAATGTACTTAATTTTTACATGAGGCAGAGACAAATCAGGCAAATCAAAATAAAGGCAAAAATGGCAAATATGCATCTGCAAAATGAGGGTGTTAGGTCAATGTTAATTAAACAATGATTTTTTAGAAGCACACAAGCAATAATTTTAATAAATACCACGTGTTTTTTCTTACTTTTAACACCTGTTATATTGGTGTATAATTCTTTCATTAACAATTCTTGTCATCTTGCATATGGCAAACAATGTTGGGTTTTTCTCTTTTCATATTGTTTGAATTACAAAGCAATATATAAAAGAAAACTGGACAGGAAGAAGAAAAAAATTTTAAATGCTTTTCTTTCAAAAGATTAGAAAAAGAACACGTGATTTTTGCAAGAGTTTCTTTGTTGAAATCATGATTTTCCAATTTTTTTTTTTTACAAAATCATTTTTGCCCACTTGAAGATGAAAACATTCCTAAAGCAAAGTCACCAATTTTAGACAAGCATTTTGGTAAAAAGAAGAATACAAGCTTTTTTAAGTAGTGGAAGGAAGGAAATCCTACTCTAAAGTACATTTAATTAACCTTTGATTTACTCCTGGCAGCAATTCCCAAAAGTTACGACTTGAATGTTTTCCTGAGCCCAGTTCAGAGCATACTGAAGTTTATTAAGAGCCACAGCAGCAAAGTGATAGTGGTGGAGAGAGGAGCAATGGATATAAAATATGAACCTTAATTGAACACCTTTGAAGCATTTCAAGTGATAATCATTACAACATAAACTGCAACACTGAATCTTGAGTTGACTCTGAGGCTGTTTCAGTAATGACTTCTTCAGTAAAGACTTTCCGTTTTCTGCACAGAATCTGCACTGAAGCTGGTGAGTCTTAGGCTGTGTATAACCAAGAAAACCCCAAACCGTTAAGCAACTCCGGCTCAGTGATTTCCTAAGCCAAAATTCATTACAGCCAGTGAGTGCAGTCTAAAGAAGTACATTAGTACTACAATGTTTGTCCTGTTATTGCACTCTTGTGTTTATAGATGTTGGAGAAAAAAATCTGGACTAGAAGAACCTTTGAGCTGACCTGGTTTAGTTGTTCTTAGCCTAATTAGTTCACTCATGAAAGAAAAATAGGAAGAGACTACTCACAGTATAGGCATCATCTCCTTCTTTGTAGGGTTTCATGGGGAGACACAGCTTTACGTGGCTTTTGAGGGGAAAGAAAATTACTAGGCAGAGACATGAGCTCTAACCTTCAGTTCTGCTTCATGATTGCAATGTCAGAAGTCAGGGAAATGTGGCAGGAAAAGGTAAAAGTGTGCTCTTAGTAAAGAGCATATCCTGAAGTATTTTTTTCAGTCCCTTGTGACAGTGACATACAGGAATATTCCAGCCACTTGGGAGAATATGGTAATGGCATTGCCACTGTGGATTGTGTTTGGGTCACAAATATCCACTGCTTGTGGCCCTTCTCTGTATTAGGAAGCAGGGGAGATAATGCTCTATGAAGCAGCCAAGCTTCATCATTTACTAAATAAGCAATAATATATTGATCATTCTGGAAACATGTCCTGTAGAGCTGCTTGCCCTAGGAAAATCAATCCTCGGCTAATCTATGCATTTTGTAGCAGAAGAATATACAATAACTCTTAAATTACTTGCATATAATGTTCTGTATTTGGAGCTGGGTATCATGTGGGGTTTTTTTATCATGTGGGACACTTAGATGTTTGTTCCAAGTTCACTGCTTAGTGTTAAAAATTGTGCTAATGGCCTTTGCTTATATCTTCTAAGTTTCTCAAATATTCTGAAGAGTTGGGAAAAGAATAGAGCTTAAGTAGGTTAAAATTTCTCTGTACTTCCACCGTACCATGAGGAGCAGAGAATTCTACATGGCTTCCAGTGGTAAAAGGAGAGGCTGAGTATCAGGAAAGATTTTGAAAGGTATATAGAATGAAAGATTTTAATAAGTTATGTAAGCTAATGCAGAAAACTTTTTCTTCTGTAATGGAGCATTCTTCTTCCCTTCAGCAAAATTGCAGTTTAACTTATATTGATAGAACTGGTGGTTGTCCTGGGTATGGCTGGGATAGGGTTGATTTTCTTCATAGTTGCTGATATGAGGCTGTTTTGTATTCGTGCTGGAAACACCATTCATAACACAGGGATGTTTTAGTTACTGCCGAGCAGCACTTTACAAAATCTTTTCTGCTTCTCACCCCACCCCACCAGGGGGTTTGGGGTGCACAAGGAGTCAAGAGGGGACACAGCTGGGACAGCTGACTCCAACTGACCCAATGGATATTCCATACCATAAGGTGTCACGCTCACAGATAAAGCTGGGGAGAGAAGAAGGAAGAGGGGGATGTTTGGAATGATGGGGTTTGGCTTCTCAAGTCATCGTTATGTGTGATGGAGCCCTGTTGTCCTGGGGATGGCTGAACACCTGCCTGCCTATGGGAAGTGGGGATTTAATTCTTGTTCTGTTTCGCTTGTGTGCACACCTTTTACTTCATCTGTTAATCTGTCTTTATCTCAACCCCTGAGTTTTCTCACTGACATTCTTCAGATTTTCTCCTCCATCTCACCAGGGACAAATGAGGGAGCAGTTGTGTGGGGCTTAGTTGCTGACTGGGGTTAAACCATGACAGTGTCTGCTTGTACTTTGTAATCATCATTTCAGGGTCTAGAGCAAATTGTTTTGTTAATGATATAAATCATCAAGTGAACTAGAAAAATATTATATTATTGCAGCCTTGCTCTTTTCCCAGAACTGATTCAGATGAATCTTGGCAGCTTGGGATTTTCGTATCAGAAAAGTCCATAAACAGTTATTTGATTTTCTATCAGTATTCTTTCTCATAAGACTTTCAGTAGAGATATATTTGAGTCTTGTGCAGCAAAAATCTGGCAAGGAAGATAAGAAATAAATTGGGCATAATCAAAATTCTGTGGCCTGACACTAATAAAGAGTGCTAAAATCTACTTATCTCACAATCCCTCCTAGATTTTGTATCTATGTAGCAAAATAGAGTCATTAGCTGCAACTCTAAAGCTATCTTTTCCTACACAATCAATGGAAATGTTGAGAGAAAATGAATGGCATATATTGAAGAGGCTGCAGTTGCATTTCAGAGCCATAGAAAAATCCATGATTTAAACATCAAACAATGAATCTTCAACTGAAATGCTTCTTTGCATTATCTGAAAATGTTAAACTTGGAAGTACATTAAAAGACATAGACAGATATCTAAGAGCCTTCTGGAGTAGATTGGGCTGCCTGAAAAAATTCTCTGAACCTGACTTAAAGGGAGGACTTGATCTTAGAAATATGGTGCAACAGAGCACTGATAAAGGACAGTATACATGAAGGTATAGATGAAGAAGGTGTACATGAAATCGTAAAGTAGGTGTATATGAAATGGATTTCATTTCTGAAAGGTGCCTATCCACCAAATGCTTAAAATCTTCTGGAGTGGACATTCTGACTTTGATTGACAACTTATTCCTGTTCTTCATTGTTCTTATGAAAAGCTTTTATTTTCCAATGCTGGACAGTATTGTTAGTAGAGGTAAAAAAGCTCTACTGCTATAATTGAAAACACTAATATTGCTGTTACTCATGGTAGGCATAGAGAGGTGTTTATCCCCTTTATCATCCCATGGCTACCTCTTAAATATTTGAAACGAACACTACAGGTCTCTCTAGTCCTCCCTCTCTAAAGAAAACAATTCCATGTTTTTGTTCCTTCTGGTAAATGTTGGTTGTCTTTTGCTAGCCCTGTTCTCTGAACTTTCTCCAGATAATCCACATCCTTTCTAGATTGCCATGTGGAAAATTCAGTGACTATACACATCAGACATGTAAAGAGGTGTCCTGGAAGAGATACAGAGGATAGATGATAGTCTTTATTCCAAGAATGTTCCCAGATTCATGCATATGAAAAGCTGAAATGCAGGCATACATGAAGCTGAGCTTACGCAGTCAAACCAACTGTCATTGAACTTCACCAAAATCTGACGCTCCAGATAAAGTTGACAGACATTCCCAGATGATATATCAATTGCATTATGAATTCAATATATTCAGAGTCAGGTTCTGCTACACCACACCCTTGTGAAGCTGAGACTTCTGTGCTTTAGGAGGTATGAAGTGTGAAGAAGCTGTCATTTCTTTTGAACAGGCTGTTAGCATCAATCAGCTGGATTATTGCACTTTGGGCTGCTTGACTGAAGCAGTCATTCTAACAGACAAATACCCTAGGTGGAATGATTGGTGATATGCCAAGTTTGTCATTGGGCTCCTTACATTCATTGCTTCTCTCACATTTGATATTTTGCATGAAGTACAACACCCATTTTGTTCAACAGCATAGGGTTCTGCTGAAAAGTGAAAGCTTTGTTTGATATCTCCTAGAAACACCTGGCATTTTTTTTGTGAATTTTCAGGGAAAAAGAGCTTCCATATTATGATGTTGTGCTTGAGAAATAGAATTCAATCAATAAACAATGCTTATTTGAAAAGGCAAAGGAGTTAGAACTGTGTCTAGTAACTTTTCAGCATTAGTGTTTTGAGGTATAAATAATGAACTATGTAAGATTAAAAGACTAAGACACGCATTACTGAATCATTGCTTTTCTTGTAAAATTGCTATGGAAGACAGTTCACCACATACTTTGGCCAAAAGAGAAGAAAGTGTAATGGCATTCAGGAGTTAGCATAATCTCTGTGAAGGATATTTGGTGTGCATGGCATACTCTGGATTGAAAAAAGGAGAAGTTGGAGCTAAGGCTGGAAGATAGAATCAGTCTAAATTTAGAAATACAGAGAATGAGTTAGAAGACTGCTGGAAAGGTGCTTGCTGTAGGCCAGGAAACTGTTGTGTTCTCTTGCATTCAATAGGGTTTGGATACTTATGAACCACGAGCAGCATCAAACACACGCTGCCGCCTGGGTTCTTCAAAATTTGTTTCTACCTGATTTTTAAAAAGCTAATTTAGCTTTTCTTTCTGGTCAGGATAGTAACCTGAAGAATCAAGAAGATATGCTGTGAGCTAGTACCCAGCTATAATAATGTGGAACAAATAGTGGAAGAGCTTCATACAATACAAATATTCTTATATCGTTATTACCATAAAGAGGAGTAAAAAAATGGCATATAGTTGAATAATTTTGTTAGAACAATAAATGCAAAATATCCAGGCAGGCTGGAACACACTGTTACAAAAGTCTTTTCTGGAATGGTAAGAAAGCTTAGAGAGATTGTCATTTGGCCAGATGTCAGAACGTTCCAATTTACATAAAAATGCAGAAGGACAGCTTATTTTCTTAGTTCATCATTGTAGCACAAATAAATGACAAGGTGTGAAGGCATATATTAATGAGCAAACTAAGTCACGCAAGCCTAATGAAGCTGAAGAAATTGTTCTCATATTGGTCTGGAAACGGTCTAGAAATTATGCAAGTTACAGGCATGCAGTAAAAAGTAAACTAGTTCAAAGAGGGTCATCTTGACCTGGTTACCCAGGACCAAGACCAAAGAGTTTTTGAACATCTCCATTACCTCTGTGGGCAACCTATTTCAGTGCTGAGTCCCCCTCAAGGTAAAAATGTGGTTCCTGATGTTCAGAGGGAACCTCCTATGTTTTAGTTTGATTCCAGATCTCTTGGACCAGATGACCTCCAGAGGTTCCTTTCAACTTCACCCAGTTTAAGATTCTATGGCGCTCAGAAAGTACATAATTTACCATGGTGCCAAACATGAAAAGGACAGAAACTAAAAGCTGATCCATATATAGCACCATGTCCAGGGAAGAAAAGATTATATCCCAGGTCATACCATGATTGAACTATTCAAATGTGAAGGAAATTGGCAATAATTTCAATAGTTCTGATTAAGAAAAAAGGACAGGAGCACCAGACTCTGCATGAAGTAATTTTAAACACTTCTTGACAGGCTTTTTGATAGATTATACCCTGGAGGATGTAGCAGGTTGTGGTGTCTGACATTCACTGTTAAAACTGAACATCAGGCAGTATAAGAAATTGTCAAATTTGTTGGAAAATTATTTTCACAGCAGATAATCTAGGGATGAGTTTGGAGCTGCTGAGGTTTTTTAGGAGTGTCCTGCAGTGGGCTGCTGGCCTCTTCCACATCTACCAACATTGGCAGGTCTGACTTATCTCCTGTGCATTCACAATTTTATTGAACGCCCTTCAGAAGACAGTGGAATGCCCTTTGACTCAACACAGCACAGATCACTGAAGCTGGTACTTCACTAGTAAAAGCAGAAAGGTTAATCCATGTGCCACATTTCCCCAAGATATTTATCCTACAACAGTATCAAACTTTTGGGAACAAAAAAAAAGAAAATAAAAGAAGCTGGCTTATTTGTAGACTGGCAGTGTGTGGAGTTGAAAGCTGACAACCAAAAAAATACAATTGGGTCCAGAGCCAGGAGGAAGAAGGAAGATACTTTTGCTAAGAGAGAGATTTAAGGCTGCATAATGCACAGCTTTCCATATGCTTACAATATTGGAATTCCACAGCTCTCCTATCAAGGAGATTTAGACACTTTGATGGTTTGTTTTTGGGGTTGGGGGGGGGGTTTTGGCAGTTTTATTGCTATTCCTACCAGCACATGGACTAGGCAAATCACTGGAGCAACTGACATGATTCATGTCACATTTTCTGGTTTGAGATCTGTGCCCACTATTTCTTTTCTGGGCTACCTGTGTTTTAAAAACATTTTCCTGTTAGGTAGTGCAAGTACTGTTAATTTGGGGGGGAAATCTTGATGCAGGAATATAAATCATTAAATTACTTGCAACAGTGAAAGTCTAAATTCCTCTGAGAGAGAAAATTAAACCAGAGTGATCAATTTCTAGAGAGAATTACCAAATAGAAATAAACTCTTCAGTTACCAGTTGTATGGGAAGAGCCTTGGAAGTGAGGTCCCTGTAGCAAAGCCTTAGAATTTTGCAGAGCAATTTCCCAAATTTTTGAAGAAACTCTAAAGCTGCTCTTTCAGTGAAAAGCAACTGTAGGCACAAGTGTGGTGACCCTATGCCTTCCTTAAGGTTTAAGTAGAAAAGAAAGGAATTCCTTGCTCAAGCACATGAGCATACTTGACATGAGAGTTGTCTCCTGGCTTTGTGCTTTGCAGAGGTGGAAGAGGGGCTGGCCTTTTCGTTAAGACATGAATTTCAAGGGTGTCAGAATAGACTGCAGTAATAAAAGTTTTGCACAGATAAAAGTACACACATATCCCAAGTCTGCTATAATGTAGATGCTTCTAGAGTGCTGGTTGTGGAACTTTATTTGCCAAAAGTATCTCATATAATGATTTTGCATATTTTCATATCAGGTCTGTTAAAATGTTTCTGGTCTGTTTCTGATGTTAAAATGCATTAAATTTATTTGTGTTTTTATCTGCCTCTTCCCTACTTCCAAAAATTTTTTTTCTGTTTACTTGTCTGTTTATCTTCTTATCTTGTTCATGTCCATGCCTTATTCTCCTCCTTTATATTCTGCTTACATATTTTGATTTCCCTGGAATCTAGGGAAATATGATCAGCATTCACAGTCACCCCTAGACCAGTCTGTTAGAAAGCATATTGGTGAAAAATAGCTGATGAATTCCCAGCACCAGATGTTCTGTCAGACTGCTCACAGTTAAATGAGAACTGTGCAAAAGTATATTGCTCAGTCATCTTCATGATCTAACAACATCTGGTTCATTTGCAGGTGCCCTCTGTCCCAGTAGCATTATATTAAATTCTGTGCACTGCATTGTAAAGTGAACTGATTTATTTTGTATCAGGCTGTGGGGGAAAACAGCTGCTTTTGTCAGTAAATCAGTCTACTACTAGCTGTTGAAGGAAAAGGACCAGAAATAAATGAGTTTATTTGCTACTGTTGGAATTCCCAGCAGTGAGATAATACAGAAATTTCAATGGTTGTTTTCTGTCTAACCAAAGTATTTCCCCTGCAAAAATGTTTAAAAAATAAACAAAAAGCAAGTAAACAAACAAAGAAAAATACCCCCCCCAAAAAAAATAGAAACAAAACTCCCCAGAAATTAGATGCATGAGTTTGCTTTCATTAATTTATTACTTCTGCAAATACAGTTACAAGTTGCTAATCTCTTGTATGTAAAATTTCATAGTGCAGAAATTCAGAAAGTTATTTTTTTGGAAGATCAGATAGCAGAATGACAAGCCAGGACAAAATTTATCTGCAGTGCAGTACTCTGATAGAGTGATATGATAGTGCCTTGTTCTACACAAAATTGTGAAAGGCAAAACAGCATTACTGGTAAATCCATGCTTCGCTGGGATATGCACAGATGATTTCCACTGCTGGCAATCTGAGGCACCTTAAAATTCCAAATTTTTTGGTGCAGAATGGAAGGTGGACTGAAGATCCCCAGGTCAGCCCTGTTCTCAGCATGATATCTTCTCAAATATGAATTTTGTTAATCAGTTAATTGCTTCTTATCTCACTAGATCCCATAGCTGATGTTCTCTCTCATGTATCATTAAAGAAGGGAGCTATCTTGCTGTCACTCACGTGGCTGGTACCTCAGACCCAGGCGGTGCAATATCTTCTTGGTCTGCAAATCAATGGGGAGGGCAGTGGGAGCTGCAAGGCTCTGGAATTGTCATGGGGGAGCTGACTGGCGCCAGTGGGATGTGCATTCCTGCAAGTGTGGAAAAAAAAGCTGCTGTGAGGTCTGATAGAAGTTGCTATAGCCTCAACAATAAACTGTTTCTGCTGAGAATGGACACAACTAAAACATCCTATTGCAGGCAATCTTAAAAAAAATCCAAAACCATATAACCTCACATGGTCCTTTCTTTGACAACAGCTGAAAATAAATCTAAAATCTGCATACAAGAGGCCAGATTGATTTTTTAATCAAGGATATGTGGCTCATCCAATTTTTTTCTTTCCGTGCCTTCTCTTGTGTTCATCATGAGGTAAAGGCTTTATCCAGAGATCTGGAGATACAGACCCAGAGATTTGATGGGAACACGATGAAATTCAGTTTTTACTTGTTCATCTGAAGACTGACTCTGCTTTAATTTGATTTGCCCACTGATCTTCTAGATTAGTAGAACACAAAGTACCTGTATGAGGGGACATGCTACTTCGTGCTACTGAAACAGAATTTTAGTTGTCTGTTTATTATAGAGCTTATTGTGGTATCCTTTCTATTTCTTTTAATAGGTCAGTTCAAATACACAGAACTACTAGAAGTATCACAGTCTTGTCAGCTAAGCACTGCCAAAATGATCCAAGGAAATCTTGCACTGGAAATCAAATTCTATAATTGGTCACTTCGGTACAATTATACAGATAAGGTTTCCATTAACTGCTGTGAGAGCTGCATCTGCAACACCAGTTCCAGCTTGGGGCCTGTGAATATTACTTGGATATGTAAGTCCTATTGAAATGTAAGTTCTATGGATATATAAGTCATATTATCCTCTTTTGCTGGCAGAAATCTGGTATAAACACAAGCTGCACTTGGCCAGCAAGGTGGTCACTGCTGACACAGGGGTCTCCTTGTTGGTCATCTGGGTTAAGAGGGAAAGAAATCCCCAGCCTAGTCCTGTTCCTCACAGTGCATCTGTTTAAGAACGTTTTGTTGATACTGTCTTTCTATTAGCTCAGTCTGTAATGGTGTGGTCAGAGCAACTCTGATGGATGTTTTTTCTTCAGTTCAAACAAAAAATACAATAAACTTCTATGTAATTAAGCCTTTCAACTCTACAGTGAATATTGACTGTAGAGCAGTACTTGACACTGATGGTTCACATACAGAACCTAATATGAGATGCATCGTTTCTGCCTCATTTAAGACACTCTCAGGGCAGTGTTGTTAAAGATATTTCTCCCAAACAGTCAGTATAAAATGCACTGCTCTTTCTTGGTCTCAAAACCCTTATGGACATCTTCACAGTTACATGATGCACTTACTGCAAATGAATTCACAAACACCACAATGAAAACATTTGTTTTTCTTCTCTGCTTCCTAGAATCGGTATCAATTTTATCACAAGCCCTTTTTACAAGATGAGAGAGAGAAGAATTTGTATATCTGCAGTGCTGAATGCCTGTGGTTAATAGCTTTAAAAAGAGCTGAGGTATCTAGATACATGTGCCAGCATTGACCTTGACAAATGAGTAGGCTTTAATTCTTGGTAATAATAGACAAAAGACGCACTGAAACAATGCGATAGAAAAATCTCTGAGCTACTGTTTGGCATATTTTAGACAAAGAACTTGGTTTAAGTTGAGGCCGACTCTGTAGCAATGTTCTCCAGTGGATATAATGTGTGTCCCCATTTAGATACCTTTTTTTTCTATCATCTCCAGTTGTTTTCGAGTGGTTAGGGCCGTAGACGGGATTTTCTTTGTTAGTGATAGTGTGTCTGAGTCCTGTAATCTGTTTGCAGGCTGAGTTTCATGTTCTGCAATAAAGTAGTCTGTCAATCAGACTGTCCCTCAGCCAGGACCAGTGCTATCACTTATTCCCCATCAGCCACCAAGCCCTTAAACTACGGTGTTATGTGGAGGATCCCTGCTTTATCCTATTCACCTGAGAAAGAAGCTTCACAGAAGACATAGAGATGTATTAGTGTTCAACACAGTTAAATCCCCATCTAGAGATGTGTCTTTGATGAAATTGGGCAGCGTTTCTTTTTTTTCCGCATTCCACCCCACTCACTTTGTAGCAGAGAAGAGCTGGGCAGCTCATATGTGGGAAGACAAATATGAGCACTATTGATTTTTGGACCAGATGAATTGCACTGTTGCTGGGAGTGCTTTTTCTGTCTTGAGTAAGATCAGCTGTAGATAAGCATTCCTTTGTTTTGAAGCTGTTCTTAGCTCTGGTCCCTGCATACTTTGATTGCTTTGAAGAAATTTGCTCTGCTGGGTTATATATCCAAGTCGGGATACTTGACTTGTGTTTATCTCTTCACAATGGAATATTAGCAGGAGAGTTGTCCTGTGAATTTTGCTGAGAGAAATGCATGTGCATGTGTAAAGGCTTCCTTTGCAAGATTGTTTTGATCTCTTTCCTCTGGGTTCACTTTTATATTCTTAATTAATTCCCAAGAAGAGTATTTATTCAATTTGTCCTTGATTTCTCCTTATCTTTTTGATATTACCACGTTCTTTGATAAGGGTAGGCCACTCATCTGTCATTTGCATGAGAGCATTCCTTCTATATTTTTTTATTCCAACAAAATAGTTTTTATCCCCAAGAAGCTGCTGCTGACTGCAACTAGATTTCTTTTAGATAAAATTTTTCTGATTTTTTTTCAGTTTTCCTTTAACATTGCCCTTCTTTTTCTCTGATATTAGACTTTATGGTTCACTGGATTATATTACTATCATTGACTTTTCTTCTTTGTTTTCCAGAGGATTTAATAATTCTAGGAACACATGCTTTTTCACAAGCTCTTCTGGCTATACTCCTTCCTCTTTAAAAACTCTGCTGTTGTGTTCTTCGGTACATGGCTCCTTAGTCAAGAATAATCTAGCTATATTTCCTCATTACTGGCCTATCTGTTTTGAAAAACAAGGGATTTATTTTAATTACTCATTGTCCCTAGGCACTTATTCATAATTTCTTTGTATTTCTTTGGGACAACCAAATCACTATCTCCTATACTGTCCTGAAATACTTTTTCCTATGTAGGTTTGTTATTTCAGAGGCAAGCAAGGTTGCAAAACAGAAAACAATACTTCAGAGTTCTCCAATGCTCTGCTGAGATTTGGGTTTCTTGTACAAAAAATATTGCTGCAGTCATTAATTCATTTTTACTTTGCTGTTCTGCTTTTCTTCTTGATTTGATGATGTGCTTGGTGATTTAGAGTAAGAGAATGGATACTCAAGTTTGAAAACAAAATCTAAAAATCTTGATGCAAGCACATTGTTTCTTCAGTCTTAACTCAGAGAGCAAAACATCTGATTTGAGATGCTACAGTCTCTCCGAGCTGAAGAAAACACATATTATTAGTGCATTCATGAACTAGATTGTGTATCAGCAGGCCCTGATGTGAATCAATAGTTTCCTACCTGTCTGCATTGTGTAGGTGTTTCTGAGGGGAAAGCACACAGACAATTGTGGAATGGCTCTGGTTCAGCAGAAGCTGGGGACACTTTCCCTGCACATCTATTCTGAACTCATAGATACTTTGAAATTCAGGCAGCAGATTGGGGCTGTCTCTGCTTTGGATCTTGTGCGTGTGCTTGAGTTATTGAAGTGGACATGAAAGAATTTCAAGGTGTGTAGGCGTGATTTGGAAGTTCTCTTACTGATAAATTTGATACCTTGCTCTTGAAAAGCAGTTGCTCGCAATGAAACTTTATTTTTTTTGGCTTTTGCTTTTGAACTACAGCTCTAAATACTCTACTTAAATATTCTCAGAAAAATGGTTGTTAAAAAACTACATCAGGATGGAATCAAACATTCCAGGTGTCTTTGACTGGTGTTAGTTTTACTGTTAGAATTGCTTAACCTAAACTTTGGTATCTGCCTGAGTGGCCTTCTCAGAATAGCCATTTTCCCATGTCATCGTTAGAAATTACTCTCTTGCTGTCACTATAGAATGGAGTAAGGTTTGTTGGGATTTCTTTGCTCATTTTGAGTGCAAAGATAATGAAAGAGTAAAAAACCAGGGAGGCAAAACCATTTATTGTCTGAAACCAGTATATTTCCTGAAATAATAGTTTCAATGAAGCTCTCTTTTCCAATTTCCAGAATTCAATTTAAATAATAATACTATGGATAAAGCTGTTCATCTGGAGATTAGACAAGTTGTCTGAGTTGTGGGGAAATCCAGAACCGTATAAGTGCATTATCTGATTTAAAATATGTATTCCCATCTCCAAAGTGAGTGCATTTATTTCTTGGAAATGCTTCCTAACTGGAAACATTGGTCTTCTTTGTATGACATTTTTTATTTCAGCTTCCAACGAATCACAATGCCAGATGAGTTTCACAATTCCTGTTGTTTTGGGAGAGACAATTGAAATACCACGCAGACAGCATGCCTTGCTACACTAGTACAGGACATAGGACTGAATCCAATATCTCTTAGATATCCACTCATCTCCCTAAATATCTTCAATTCTCTCAGTTCTTTCTATACACAGTAATGTTAACAGGCTCTTCAGCTGGAAATGAACTCATGTGTTCAGTGATATTCATGAACAGGCATGTTAGTAGGACATACCTATTTTGGATGATTTCTATTACCTCTCATGGCAAGCAGGATGCTTGATTTGAAGATAAAATGTATATATGGAAGGCAAAATCCCTGGGATCTAGTTCTGACTGTTGTACAGCTTCAGTTTTGGGTGAACTTTGGTGTCTTGGTTTCAGCAGTTCTGATGAATAAACTGTAAACAAGGTCTGGCTCAATCAGTGCTTGTGGGGCTGAAAACAAAATAGCTGCCTAATGTGAAAAACTGTTCTCGCAAAAAAATAACTGTGACAGAGCAAACAATGCCAGAGTTCTGTTCCTAGACTTGTTGTGAGACATTGGGAAACTCAGATGTAATCACTGCCCTGCCTCAAAGGGATAACCATGTGAGGATAAATATCTTAAGATTTAAATGGTCTGTGATGGTAGAAATGGTTGGCCATGGAAAGTCGACATGGAATTTGATACTAACCTTTTCATCAGCTGTTGAATTTGATTAATCAAATATAATTTTGCTCAGTGTAAAAGTCCCAATCCTAATATATCTTTCCCTAAAAAAAAAAAAAAAAAGTGACTGTACCTCATGTTTATAGATTAAATCTCAAAAACATGTTCAAAGAAGTTTAGATGGTTAAATATAAAAATATGCCTTTTTAATTACTTTTTCCCCCTACTGCATTCTTTGGAGCTAACTCATAGATGTATTTTTAATGCTTGAGTTTGGCAATCTTCTACTAGCTGAGTTTTCATCCAAAGGTAAAATCAAAATATTATTATAACCCTCAAACCAGGAAAATAACATTTTATACAACAAAGCAAGGTTAAAACTGATCTCTTGCTAAATGAGATAGAAAGAATTGAATGTCAG
The DNA here is from genome assembly GCA_013398115.1 of Falcunculus frontatus. Lineage (NCBI taxonomy): Eukaryota > Metazoa > Chordata > Aves > Passeriformes > Falcunculus > Falcunculus frontatus. The sequence goes on along the minus strand of VZRV01001168.1, from coordinate 1,061,338 downwards.
TAATTTCTGAAATTTCTTGGCAGAGTTTGAAAACACTTTTGGCATGGTCGTACGTTAACTACTGTGGAATTAGTCCCTGGTGCAAACCTAGACTATTACAATATGTGGCAAAAGAGAGAGAATTGGTTTTATTTACCTCATTTGTCTCAACAGTTTCCCAGTCTGAAAAGCATCCCAGGGATGGCTCTTAGATTTAAATATTTACTTATTAGAATGCTTGAATTAACAAGAAAAACTGGAGAGCTCCTGAATTTCTGGATGCTAGATTTAGCTCTGAAGTTCAGGTTATAGCATGTCCTTCTGAAGGTCAGAGTTCCTCCTTTGGGGGCTGGTTTTACTATTTGGGATATCTATCCTCTTAGATACATCTATCCTTGGCTGGGTGATATTCCTGGAGAAATGATACAAGTCACTATCTGTGTGTGACAAAGGACAAGACACGGCAGAGCTCCAGGGTTCCTCCTCTAGCAGCCACACTTCCATTGCACTTCCATGTGCTTCTGATGGTTGAGGGTTTGTATGAAGCACCTCCTCACCCTCAGAGCTGTCACCTATTCAGAGAGGAGCAGATGCCAGCGGTGACTGTGCTTAGGACAGGGCCTAAGTGGAAGTAAAGTCAGGTTAAAGAGGAGCTAAGGGGAAGGGTGAACGTTCTTTTCCCTCTAAGACAGCTAAACGGGAGACTCTGAGGGATAGCTGGTTTGCAATGAATGCTCATTAAAAGAAATGGAGCCATAGATTTCCTCCAACTTCCTGGTTTGTGAAGATACCTATGGATTGCATTTCTCATAAAATATTGGAACGTGAGGGCAATGTTTCAGGGCAATGGACTAGAGGACAAACAAATTAACAACTGCGTACTGAAAGTAGCTGAGATGGTGGAGCTTGGACACCCGGAAGGCATTCACTTAATCTCTCTGCCTTTCATTAAGGGAGTCCAGCAATAAGAATTAAACATAGAACCGCATCTCTCGGTATTTGCATTCATTGTTGTTATTTCAGCTCCATGTTATAGACACACAAACGGTTCCAAGGTGAATTTTTATTATTGTAAAAATTATCTACCATATTGTACTTTTAAGAAAGCTAAGCACAATAGAGATAGCCGGATGACTATTCAATTTAAGGACAATAGATGAAACCACACGAACTTGGCAATGCTGACTATAGGTGATGTCCCCTGATCGTACAGCTGTGTCTTGTAATAGAAAACATCTGTTTTCTATTATGTTGAGTGTATTTTAGCTACCTAACTCTTTCTACTCTTTCCAGTGGTAAAAGTGTTACTTTTACAAACAAACCAGTTTCAATAGGCATGTCTCTACTGAGCGATGAATCTTGATCTCCAGGGAGCTGGAAACGAGCCTTACTGACACCGTAACAGTGCTTTGTCTGTCTGCTGAGTGCTGAAGATAATTGCTTCCTTTCTCTGGACAAGAACAGCTTTCTTTAGTCCTAGACCACTTGTTTTGCTGTCTTCTGCACCTGCTGTGTTTTCCTCCCACTTACCACTTAAACTGTGCCCTTGATTTATAGCAGTGTTACCCAGTGATACTTCTGCAAAGGGCAGGGAAGTGTACAATAGTCCAGTCATTATTATATATCATAACTAGAGAATTTTGTAAGGAAGTCAAATCAGGATCACATCATATAAATGGATAAATATATAGAGTTCTTGCACATTCAGCCCAAGCATTACACATGGATGGTATCTTTTCAGGTTATCTTGTCTCATGTCCTCAGGTGGGTTCTTAATCCATAGGGGGTGGTGACAGTTTTCTTATTTTTATAGTTTTTAGACAGAATGTTACTGGTTTTATGAAGAGATGTTATGGAGTGCTTTGAAAATGCCTAACACATCCCATGTTGATATTGATTTTTGTACCATGTGTATAAAGCAAGCAAGCAAGCTTCCCAATAATTCTAGTGATTTCTAAGCTGCCTGTGTATGGGCAAACATTGTAGAAACTATCTGTCTGTATAAATGTATTTGTATATAGGGAGAGCAGAATAAGGCTCTCAAGAAAACTTAGATAATGTAATAGAAATCCATTTAAATAAGAATACACCCTCTGTTGCCAGTAGTCTGCTGAACAGTCTGATATCATTCCTCAATCATTAAGTCATATTTAAACAAGATGCTGAAGAACTTTGATGTCACTGCTTTTTCTTGGCAGCTTAACTAATGGAGAAAACCAAATAAAGTTAATTGCAAGCTCATCCACAGTAGAGATGGAACAGAAGTAAACATCACAAACCTTATAACTCTTTGCAGTATCACTTATGCCTCCGCACTATAATTGCTGAGCTAAGGCTCTGTGTCCTATACCAGAAAGAGGACTGTATGAGATCAGTCAAACACATTCCTGCCTTTTTTTAAATGCAAAAACTTAAAGTATGTTTGTTTGGAATCTCTATTTGTACACCGTGAAGAGGCTGAACTCTGCATGTCTCACACAGTAGTCAATTTAAATTTCATCCATTTACAGCTCATAATAAAGAAAAAAAGCCTTACAACTGCTGACCAAAGTGCTTATAGCTGCCTTGAAAATTCTTGCTCTTTTCCCACTCTGCCCTCTTGGGGTTACAGAGGAGGAAAGGCAGATGTAAACAGTTTGTCTGCCACAGATTGCTTTAACACTGTGGGTTCTTTCCAGCAGAGAGATGTTTGCTGCGCAAATGGCACATACCACAATGGGAAACCTGCTCTGTTTGAGGGCGCTCAGCACCTTCACAATTCACATAAATTCTCACGTGCCCTCCAGGACCTTCTAGCCTGAGGGGCTTGCCTCCTCAATTTGATGCAAGCTGGGCATCACCCTTTCTCCCATGGTATGGCGAGCAAGTGTAAGGAATTCAAGGATGAAAGAGATACCACTCATGCTGGGTTCGATCCTTGTCTGCTCTGGGTGCTTAGCATCTTTCATATTTTAAAGCAGTAGAGAATAGTGTCAGAGTAGAAACAAGAGTAGCAGGCCGAAAGGAGGTGAGGAGGTGATGTAGCTAAGTATGTAAGTCATAATCTGTGTTTTATCTTGCTGTAGAATTCACATCTGTGGTGGAACATAGTGGAATACAACTATGGGACACTCTTGTTTTCTTTATGTCTCATAACATGTGGCCTAAGGCAGTATTGCTGTTACTTGCTTAGCAAGAATCACAGCCATAGATCACCATCAAAACAAAAAAGGATAAGCAGATGCGCTTTGGGAGGTTAGCTGCTTAACACTTGGGCCCTTCTTAAACCTGTCTTCTCCGAGTTAATTAAACAACTACTACAGGATTATTCTATTTGGCCCTAACTTCATTTTCCACGGCAGTGAATGCATGACTACCATGATATGCACTGACATCCCAGAGACTGAACCAAGAATATTCTATGCAAAACCGTTAAATAATTATGGCTAGAACTAAGGAACCAGTGTTTCCAAGTTTCTGCTAGAAATAATCTCTGCATTTGGTGATTCTGACCCCACAAAGAGTGGTCTGCAGTATGCTCAAGAAGTGAAATTAGAGTTCTCTACAGATATGAGGGAGAACTTGGATCTTTGCAGGCTAAAGACTTCCATTAATTAAGCTGTACTACTTAGTTTCTATTCTGTTTTAGATCTCAGATATTTGGTTTGGATCCATCTTATTTAAACTGGAACTGTATCAACAACCTTTTATTTGCACATTTGAGTAGTGGTATCACAGTTAAAAAAGATTGTTTCACTAGGTTGTGTCCAGCAGAGCTTATGAAAACCTCATTAATCCAAATTTCTATTGTGAATCTGTCAAAATCCATGGTGTTCTGAGATGCAACAAAGACCAATTCTGATCAATTAAAAAAAAAAAAAAGGTAAATAATCATTATTTTTATATATGGTCTTTTTCATGAATTCAGAGTGCAACACAGTCTCCAAGGAAGCCAAAATTGCTTACATTTTATGTTGGATTTTTTCTTTCTGATATGCTTGGGAAGCTATCCATTAAAAGATGTTTTCAGAATAAAAAGTGTAAAAGGATAAGTAACTGCCTAGCCACTGGATATGATCACACCCTGTTATTATAATTATAAATATTTTTACTCCATTTACAAGCTTTTCTAAACTTACAAATATATGAATATATATTTATATTTTATATCCTAAGTTAAAAGTAATTTATATATTTTACAGGTAGACAGATAAACTTTCTAACCTTTACTTTACCAAATTTGGTACCCTAACAAAGGCAGCAAGGCATCCTATGTGTCTTAAATTCTACTTCTTTGTAATCATTATCTCTTTTTTATGGAGCAGCCCAGAAAAGACTGGAAAAATCTGAAGAGCTCATGTTATTGGTCCCACAGATGGGCTAAGAATATTATGCAGACAAATTACATGCTGCCTAGTTAGGTCAGGCAACAGATTGCACATTAAGGATAGATAATCTGATAATGATTTTGGATGCTTTTATGGGCAGACGGGAGAAGAAGTTCTGGCCAAAGTTGTTCACACTGAGTTGAAATAGTACCAGTGGATGGTAGTTTATCACCTAGAGCCCACAGAACTGAACTGCAGCTGGACAGGCTACCCAGCCTACCACGCCAGAAGTGGGCAGCTGTATAAAAGCCACTGCTGAAATATACTCTGAGGATGCTTTGTGTTGGCTCTTCTCCAGTGTGAGAAGAGGCATGCACTTGTGAAGGACATGGAGTAAGTGTGCCACATCACCTTAAAGTTTAGATTTGTACTTCTTGCCACTTTTCACTTTTACCTCTATTTCTTTTTCTGCAAAGTAAATGCCAGCACTGATGCTGATGCTTGCATTCTAAGCCAGGGGGATAATTTTTTGTTATTTGATGTTACAGCCAAAGAAAATACTGCCTTTTAAACACAGATGGCAAAAAATGGGGGCGCATACCACTATCAAGCCGTAAAATACAGCTCTAATTCTGGCTCCAACTCTGGACTTTAACCTGTGCACTTGATATATAACACTTGAGAATGTTTGCAATGCAGGTTGCAATGAAATAAGTAATTAAGTTGAGCAAGAACTGTTCTTTGGCTCATTTATTTTATATTAGTAAATACCCTTATTTCTTTTTTCTATGGTTATTTCTTTCTAAAGCTTGTAAGACCTTCAAACTATGTCCTGATTCATGCATCACTATTTAATATGAATAGTTATTAAAGTCCTTTTCTGTTTTGAAACTGAAGTATTTAATTAAGTCATTGTCTCAGAATGCTTCACACAGACAATTTTGCTACTATCATGGTATTAGCTTTTGCTGGCAGCATGCATTTAAAAAGATTGCTCAAAATGAACTCTGAAGATGTTTCCCAAGCATGTACTCTGTACTGGGGACAGAAGATGGCTTTGGAACTGCATTTCCTTTTTACAAGCTCTCTTCAAAAGGAAACATGAAACTGCTAGAAATATTTTGATTTATATGCTCTGTCAGAAATGGGAGATGTATTAGAGGTCTTTGAACAGTTGTGACCTGCAATAGGAATTGTGCCAGGGTCGGTAATGGATTCACAGTTGTGTTCTTCTATTTACTAATGACACTAAAATAAATGAGTTTGGTTAGTTTGGCCTTCTAAGACTCTTATTATACAAAATAACTAACAGTCAGCAATTCCAGAATTTCAAAGATATTCAGACATTATTTCTACAGCATTATTTATACAGCAATAATGCTTACAAACCTCAGATTAGCTCAGGATCCCTAAGGTAATATACTTCCTTCTTTCCTGTTAAGCTGACAACCTAAGTAAGCATAAATATGGAATTTTTGTTCTCTTTTATACTGTCCCATTGGCATAATTGGAAATATTTCAAAATACTTAATATGCAAAGACATTGTAAAAACCCTATACACCGAACAGACATTAACATCATAGTCTGGCTGGGAGAATTGAAACAATGAAATGAGGAAAGTGAAAAACAAGACTTGGTGGCATCCAGGGGGTTGTGACTATCCTATGTAAATATTGACTTGCCTAGACCTATTCTGTGTGTCTGAATTCTCGAAACATCCAATGTAATTTAGATTAAGAGTTGTGAACTAACACAGCTTCTTTTGTTTCTAAGGCTGTATTCAGATTCTCCACTGGAGAAATCACCCCATGTCAAGCTCTGAATTACTGTGATGAGGCTGCTTCTTGCAGGCAAGCTGTCTTCTGTACACCCAGTGGAGGATTGCAATGTAGGTGTGATGCTGAGACCACAGGAATCCTTGCCTCTAAATTTGTGCCAAGATTCTTGAAAGTCTGGTAGCACAATTAAAAGTGATTGGTTCTGTTGTGGTTTCTACCTGCCTGCTGAAGGGTGGTGATAACCACTGTCAGACATCTTCAACTGAGAAGTAAATTGCCTCAGTTTTATGGTTACCAAACAATAAACTGTTATGCTGCCAGAAGAAAATCACTTTTGTATATATAGCCTCACCCAACCTCTTCTTTTCTGCACATTGTATTTTTTTCATTAGACACAATATATTTAAGCAGAGCACAATATAACTGCTTATTTTTCAAAGCACCACGTCCTTCTCTTCTTTTTTCAAAAGAAGTATTGATGCATTTATTTTTAAATATTGAAGGTAACAATTGCAGAGCTCCTTCTAATGCATAGAATGAACCAGAAAAGCTGTAAGAAAGCCAGGAAAGCTACACTCTTGGTAACTTTGGGACTAGGAATTTATAACACTAAACAGTTGCATACAAACTGCTTCTCTAAATGAATCGTACCTTTAAGGATAAGGCAAACAGAAGGTGATATTTAGGCTGACCTTCCAAGAAAACCAATTTTATTATTTTAACAAGAGCCACAGATGTTTACCAGAGCATCTGCTAAATTTACTCTGGTTTTGAAGTTTGATAAAACAAATTAATGCTCGGTCAATTAATATGAATGAGTAATAGGTTTTTAAAAATAAAAAGGAAATTTTTACCTGTCCTGGATGGGCAAAGGATGTAAATTTCTGACCTATACTTCATCATACTGTGAATCCAAGAAAGTATTATTGTAACTCTAATGGCATTACCTCGGTTTAGAGTTAGTGTCTGTAGTTAGGAGTGATTTGGTCACTTGATTTCGTACTGGTGTGAAATTTACAAATTATGAGAGCTCTCAAAGCTGCATAAAAATTAGTAAGTGCTCTGGAGATTCACACAGCTACTTGTACGCTTCTGGGTCATGGTAACTAAGACTCTTAGTAAATGAATGGTAACCATTTTTTTCCAAAATGTGCCTGTTTAAAAACAAAGAAGCCCTTCTGATGGCGACAACAACATTGCAGTTGCCTTATAAACAAAACCACTATCTAAAACACTGTAAAGCTTCCTGCATTTTATATAAAACCATGTGTGAGCTAAATGCATTTAGTTCTGCAACCTTGTGAATTATTTTATTTACAGCAAATGTATTAATGAGATTCAAGTCTCTGAAATGTTTTTTTGTGTGTGTTCCCTTGGCTATCCATGGCCCTACTGAAAATCACGTAGATCCTAAAGGGAGTGAGAGCGTGAGTATCATAAAATAGTTTGGGCTGGAAGGGACAGTAAAGATCATCTTGTTCCAACCCCCTGCCATGGGCAGGGACACCTTCCGCCAGACCACGTTGCTCAGAGCCCCATCCAGCCCGGCCTTCAACACTTTCAGGGATGGGGCATCCACAGCTTCTCTGGGCAACCTGTGCCAGTGTCTCACCACCCTCACAGTGAAGAGTTTCTTCCTATTATCAAATCTAACCCTACTCTCTCTCAGTTTAAAGCCATTCTCCTTTGTTCTGTCACTACACACCCTGATAGAATGTCCCTCTCCAACTTTCTTGTAGGATTCTTTATGTACTGGAAAGCTCCTAGAAGGTCTCCCTGGAGCCTTCTCTTCTCCAGGTTGAACAACCGCAGCTCTCTCAGCCTGTCTTCACAGGAGAGATACTCCAGCCCTCTGAGCATCTTTGTGGCCTCCTCTGGACTTGCTCCAACAGGTCCATGCCCTTCTTATGATGGGGACCCCAGAGCTGAATGCAGTATGGCAAAGCTTGGGACAGCTAAATGTTACTCTCAAGTTTTCCTGTCTCTTTCACACTGGGAAGGGAGCTGTTCATGAATTATTCGACACTAAGTACATTAGAAGTAAATTGACTTCTTAAAGCATGAAGGGCCACCTCGCTGATGGAAGGGACAATGAAGCTAGAAGCACTGATCTGGTCAGTGCAGTCCTGTTGTTCCTGCTTTCACTTATTAAGCTGGAGTACAAAGAGTAATTTGCAGCAGCATGGGGTTTATCATTGTACAAGCACACAGGCTTAGTCTTTGTCCTGTTTCATCCTTGAGACTGTAACCTTGCTAATCTCACAACCATTGTAGCCCAGTGGGTCTGATAATCTGAGTGATTAAAATTTTTAAAAACAATTCCCATATCTTTTAGACAACTTACTCATCCTGTATTACAAACTGCATCTTAGTAGGCTCAGTGTTGATTTTGTGTTTGTTGGGTTTTTTTCAACTTTGTTTTACCACTGTAAGTTTAGACATTCTGTAATGAAAAAAAAAAGAGAAAAGGGGGGTAAAAAAGAAAAAAATACACACATTCCTAAAAATTCCATAGTTTACACAGAAATGAACTGGAGTTAGTCATTTTTGCTGTTTGATTTATTCATTAAGGATAACAGCCTCCTCTTCCATTGAGTCCAGAATGAATTCTATCTCAAAAAATCTCAGGATTCCAGAAATATGTGCAATTAGCAGAAAAGACCATGACAAGCGTAGGGAAAAGAATGAGGACAGGTGATTAGTCGATACATTTCTGCTGAGAATCTGCTGCAGAAACAGACCAACAGCCTACTCTGTTTTCCTATGAGAAAAGCCTCTGCTAATTCCTATGTGAACAGTAGTCTTACAGTGCTTTTCCTGAGTAAGGACTACACTGCTTAGCTTCTGCTTCTGGTTTTCCTCTGTTCAGAGCAAGGACTTTACAGCAGCTGAAAAGTGGTAGGGAACCGTCTTGGTTGGGGTGGATGCACAGCATGGAAAGAAAACATACCTGCTGCACCATAAACACATCTTTCTGCTCACTGGAGGGCAACAGGTCAGCTTCCAATGGATCCGAGCCACTGCACACATAACTGGATAACACACTACATTTTGTGCTGGAGCAACATTATTATTAATACGGGTCAGAAAACATCTGCCCTGTCTCTCTCTGCTAAAATTCCAAAGTACCTAGTCTGGGATAGGTTTGTTAGCTTCTCCTTTGCAAAGGGTTCATGATGGATTTAGTGGCATGCTAAATGTTTTGATTTATCCTCTGGGGTTAACTAATATTTATTTCAAACACAAGTTTGAAGATAACAGGCCAGATCTCTGAAGAACACGTGCCTTCTCTTCCCCCAGTTAATGTGAATGCATGTTAATAAATGCTTCAGTAATACCTCCTATTTCTCCTATTTTAAGGTGAAGCATAGAATTGTCTTTGCAATGTTTCCTGACAGGACCTTTCAACTGATGAAATCACTGTGTCTTTTCTGGAGTGAGAGCTTTGGGTTTTTATCTTTACGGCCCTTAGTGGCTGAACCTTAAAAATAAGGACTAAGGGTGGTAAAAATAGAAGATTACGCAATTATTATATAACAAATATGACAAATTCCAACTTCAGAGGACTCCAAAGGAGGGTGGGAACAAGAAGAACAAAAATAAAGAATTTCAAGGAAATGTAGTTTCATCAGGCTTCTTCTAAAAGCAAGGAAGATCATAAGAACAATTTCTGATTTTTAACTACCACAGGATAACTAATCATAACTCTTAATTTAGAGCCAAACAAAGGGATTCATGTGTTAGTATGCCTGTGCACTGTAGGTATATTAATCTGATTCATCAGTAGTTGTAGGAGCTAGTTTGAATTTCATGGAACAAGTAAGCATGAGGAAGATTTTTTTCTCCTTTACTGGTAAATTTTTACTTTGCAAACATTAAAACAGAGCGTGAAAATGCCTTGGACCAAAACAGCTGCTGAAGCAATTTTTCATTCTAGGCCCTTCTACTCGAGGCAATAGTACTGATTTTGCAATATCAACAACCAGCTTTCACTGGAATAACTTAATTTAAATAAAAAAATAAATCCAACTTTGAAAGCATGTTCTTCCAGTAGGCCAAACAAATGCTTAATGACCATGGAATGGATAATTTTTTTTTTTTTTTTTGCAATGAACTGGAATTTTTTTTCTTCCCTTTACTCTGTCTCCTCTCACTTGTTGCAAAAGGATTGAACAGTATTGAAAAAAATGGGAGAATGAGCAGCGAAGAAAACTAGCCAGATGAAATTCTATCTTGAAAGAGAAGGCAATTTTTTCTCCACTTTATATATATTTTCCTTAGCGGTTGTCACTGGGAAGAAACATGGGGAGTTGAAAATGTGAACTTTTTTTCCCTCTGAAACATATCACTGCATTCTTCTCTTCTCTTTTGCCCTTCATCTCCTGCAGTTAACGTGCAAACTTTCTTGATGCTGTAATATGATTATGACGAAATAGTCTAAATATTTATTAGACACTTTAAATTTAGTCTTATACTTTCCTGTACAACAACTCCAGGCTCACTTATCAGCTGTCTATCTCTCTGGAAAGAGCTCTGAAAGAAGTAAACAAAGAAAAGCAGGAGAAATGGCTTCAGGACTGTGGGGTGTCAAACAGGCATAGGTGAGCTTGTTTTTAAAATGGTTCTTGATTTTTAAGGCCTCTTACCTTCAGATGGTTCCCCCTTGCTTATTGAAAAGAGTCACATTTACTGGTCTTGGGCTCCTTATCCAAAAAATGAATCATTTGTGGGGATGTCTGCTTGGACAGAGGGGAAATTTCATGGATAAGGCTTAGATGGGACTTGGGCAGCTCACAGCTGCCAGGGTGGAGCTGCCATTCCCTGTTCCACCCCACACAAGCTCCCTGGAACTATGTTCCTGCTATACCCCGTCTCAGGATCTTGGCTCACCTGACTGAGACAGGTCTGTTCTCCGAATCCACGTTTTCATGTGGGGAGATGCTTTTTTTCCTGCCTTTAGTGAGCACTACCAGCTCATGAAGCACTCAGGAAAGCATGAGAACAAGGCAGCACTGGGGCAGAGAGGAGATGGGAGTCCTGACTGCTTCTTTCAGCAAGCTCCTAGACTTGACTTGATTAGCTGTAGCATAACTCTTACTTTATAAATTAGTGTATTAAAACAGCCACTGTATTTTCTTTAAAACTGATGCAGTTTTGGAAGCTGATGAATAGGGGCAAGAGATGTGTCAACCAGTCCAAATGGAAGGGTAATAATGACAAAATTGTGCTTTTCCTACACTCCCCTTCATGTTTCTCCCATGTTAATTAAGACTTCAACACTCTTGCCAGCTAACTGTGGCATGAGAATATGAAGAATCTTGCCCAAGGTTACATAGGAAGTAACTAGCAGCTCCCAGGAGTCTCTGCCTTGCAACAGCAAACTTCCCTGCTGGAGTTAGAGGAAACAGTGCTGCTTAATTGAATTGGCATTCTGTGCCCCATTCTGTTCACTGGGAGCTGCAGAAGTCTTGTATCAGTAAAGACAAAATATTCCTGCTCTCTGATCCAGTATTTGATTTGAACCAGATGCCCTTTTTGTTTCCTAATAAAGGCTCATTCCCTTTCGGAATAATTCCTTGGCTTATAAAAAAATTCTTCAGAAGGAAATGCTACTGGGCTTGGCAGGTCTCAAGAGAAAGCTAAATAAAGATAGAGTGAGTGAGAGGTGACATTTCAAAGCAGGGAAAGATTGTCTTGGGAACCTTTTCTGCCCTGCAGCTGAAGCCTCCACCATCTGAAATTTGGCATCCTTGGGTGCTGCTGGTGGTGTTTATTTATTTTTGAGTGATAGATTATGCTTTAAGTTTCAGAAATGGGCATTACTTTGCAGATCACCTATAAGAAATTGTCTCTTTTCCCAGGCAGTGCCCAAAACCCAGGTTTGTTGTTTTGTTTTCTTTTTTCAATGTGACTGTTGGCTGTCACTGTTTATCTTTCACTGGCAACCTTTCAGTCCCAGTACTCCTTCCAATCTGCAGTTAGTTAGCTGTGAATATATTTAATTAAAGCTGCATCTTACAGCAGGGGAAGTATTAGCCGTCTGTATATCATTAGGGTTTTTTTGGTTTTATTAGTCTTACAGTGTTTTAGGATTCTCACTATAAAAATATCATGACAGCCCCATCTGCTTTCTCTTGACAGAAGCTGTAGCCAGTTACAAAATGTAGATTGTGCAGTCTGCGAGATGAGAGGAAACTGCTCCCTAATCAACCTTGTTTTGATTGTAAAGCACTATGACTGCAGTCATGCTTTAGGTTTGTGTCACCAGATTTTGTACTTCCTGATGTAAAATATCTCAGTGATGGAAGTTAATAGCAACACCTGTATTTGACTTGTGTCAGCACAGTCAACAGAAAATGGGAAAGAGGGAATACAAACCAGAAAAAACTCATATATAGATTTGGCAGCTCCATCCAAAATCATCCATCCATCAATGTTACTGAATAAGGAAATAAGGGGGGGAAATAGTTTTTTTTGGAGATGTGATTATGTCCTGCTTCCAACCAGGCCAGTGTTAATTTTTGCAGTGGCCAGGAGGAGCCATGTCCAGGACCCAGAAGTTATTCTGTACCACCTCATGTCATTGCTGGGGGCAGGGAGAAGGAGTCCCTTCTGAGGAGGAGGGGTTCCTTCCAGTCCAGTAAGTGTGGCATAGGGAGTGGTTGCGTGGCCCTGGTTCTGAGCCAGAGGGAGAGGTTGGGCAACACCGGTGGTGAGCTGGAGGGACCAGCAGGGTAGTGTGGCTATGGTGGGGATGGGTCAAGCTTCATGGTGAGCATTTCTGCATGTGAGTGACTCTCTTTTGTACACTTCCGTTATTAATATTGTTGCTGTTTGTTTTCTTGTCTCATTGCTGTTTCTGGTATATTGTTCATATCTCACCCCCTTTCCCTTGGTGCCTCCAATTCTCCTCTCCAGTCGATGGCAGGGGAGCAAGCAACAGTGTGGTTTGGAGAGTCTCACCAGGAGCAGTAAACTGGGGACTCCATTCCTAATCCATGACAGAAGTTCATTTATTTCCTATTTCTCTGCCCCACTCTCTTTCAAACTTGCTGAGGCAGTTGCCACTGGTGTTCCCTGGCTAGGGGTTGAACATCTACTTGTTGGTTCAGGCCATGCTCTTCCACCTGTAAATCCCAGAATCCTTCAAAACCCAAATATGCATTCCCGGTCATTACAGCCTCAGTCTATCTTCTGCTGTATTATCAATTATCAACCAGAAGACACTGTAGCAATATTTTCACCTTGTAATACCTTTGGTGAGATTCTCTTGACAGTAAAAATTAAATCCAGCCTCTACAATTACTGGGAATGTAGAAATGACATCAAATGTGCCTGCAGCTTTAAAAAGAGAAAGTGGCAGAAGACTGAGGTGAATGTTAGAAATTTTTATTGATTTTGGTGGTTTAAAACTTTCATTTTATCTAGATAGATTGTTATGCAGAAGGTCTCTACTAGAAGATCACTATTAATATAGTGAGACAAGTAGGCTTCTTTACAGGTTGTATTCTTTACAGAAAAGTCAAATTGGTGCAAAACCAAAGGAAACCTTTGGTAAATCACAGCTTTGCTTTATTTGGTGGGAGAAGAGCCATATCCTAATGAAAATAATAAACTCTGGTCCAAGACTGTAGGTTTGACATCGTAATTTTACAAATTATTTTCATGATAGTGAGAGTCCTAAAATACCGTAAGATTAATAAAAATAGTGGAGCAGTTCTATTGTCTGTTGTATGCCTGCAGAACTGGCTGGCTATGAAGGTGTCAGCATCAAGGAATTATTCATTTGAATACACTATTTCTAGGTTCTTTCTCAAGTTTATGTAGTTCATCCTTTCCCTTTCTAGAGCGTCTTTTTGTCAAATCCATGCAGTGATTGGGAGTAGGGTAGGTACAGGTTTTCAGGACCCCCACGATGTCCAAGCACACGGCAGGCCCTGATGTTCTGACTGACCTCCCATTGGGATCTCCACTCCATGTCCTCTGTTCTTTTTTCCAGGAGCTCTGCTTAAGTTCAGGCTGTGTCTTTGTGCCTTGCCTAAGTTATCCTGTATGTATACATTTGTAGTCCTGTCTCGTATCTTGTTGGCTTGTCTCTGGTCTTGCCTCCAGCCTGTCTCCTGCCTCTCTGGACCCCTTAGATACATATTGAACTGGATTCATCATCTTCCTTTGTCTGGGACTGCCAACAAAACAGCTGTTATCAGCATCCTGGTATGCTCAGATACCTGGGTCTTGCAGCAAGCCTCTGTTGTGATCATCTGCAGCTCCCAGCTCATCTTCCCCTGTGCAACAGCCTTACTCTTGCTGCTCCCTGACACAAGAAACATTTCTTTTCCTTTTTGAAGAAATTCTAAGTAGGAGCTTAGGTATTATCTTGCAAATGGCCAGATCTGAAGTTCCATTCAAACAATATCTTGGTTAAGACTTGCCAGAACTGAGGTGAAAGCTAATCTCAAGATATTTATCATCTAAGGGAGAGAGTGTGTGTATGGGGAGAGTGAAATATATTTAATTCCAGAATTCTGATGTTCTGATAGCATTAAACATGAGTGTATTAGTAAGATTTATAGCCAAATTGGGGGTGAAGAAGGGAAGAGAGGACAGAAGTTAAATGCAATGTGTAGAAAGGATAAAACAGAATTTGATTATGTTAGACTGAATTGGTTGTATGAAAGACTTCACAATGTAATTCAAGGAAGAAAATCCTTTACTCGTGAACTGTGTTTGGGAAATGAAGAAAAGGCAGCATGCACTTCCCAAGAACAAACAACCAGTAACCCAAACATTTTCTCTGATAAGAGTTCTGAGTTTTGCTAAAAAAAGAGACACAATAAATTTCCCTTATCTTGGCTTCAGTAAAGAATTTTAAAACAATAAACAAAATACTGTGATTTATTGAACAACATGTTTCTACCAGAGAGAAGGAAGTATCAATGTTATTGACCAAGGCTCTGGAAACTTGTCTGTGATTGCAGTCTCTTTCCAGGAAAGAGTCATAACTCAGCCTTGGTACATATATGGGATGCAAGACCTCAGACCACCTCAGAAAATATCCTTGCTCTATTTTTGGCTTATCAAAGCACAGTTTGAGTGGACAGGTCATAATGTTGAAAGGGAAGAACCGAGAAAAAGAGAAATTAAACTGAAAGAGAATATTGGAAAAAAATTCAGGAGAGATTTCAGGGAGTGTAAATATATTTATGCTGGATAGCAAGAGAAAGTATTTAGGTTCTGAAGAATGAAGCTGTGTGATGCTCACTCAATAGCAACAAGAAGAGCAGAACTAAAATTAGAATGAATTTTAAGAAAGAACTTCATCAGTTTATGAAATAAACCTCCCTGAGAGGTTTCTCAAAGGCCTGAGTACACTGATTGAAGAGGTTCCTTCCAGTCAGGTTGTTTTTTTCAGTGGACTGATTTTGACAAAACACAAGACTATTTGGAAACTCTGACAATTGTCATTTCCCCTTTATACTTGTACATGGTCTATTCTTTATTACTGCATCCTTCAATCTCTCACACATTTCAAACTGGTTTATCTTCACATTAATAATGAGAAATATTTGTGTACTGCTGGATTAACCGGTCCTGTGTTGTTGGCTAATGGATGACTTATGGAGATAATTTTCCACTATTGAAAAGTGGCAAGACTCTGTCCACTGTAATATAGTCAACACAATGCAAAATGATGTTTTCTGCTCCAAACAGATGATTATACCTATTTTCACAGATACCTATCTTAAAAATTCTGTCTGCCAGCCACCTAGAAAGTTATAATATTTCTCCCATAGCTGAGAAAGTGCAACTTGAATTCCCCTTTTAAGCACGACTTAGAGTTAGCGATATCTTTCAGGAAGAAGAGTTATATTCAGGTCAGTGTAAAAAGCTCATTTGGTTTGTGTGTGGGACTATCAGGGATGTAGAACAAGAGCATTACTGGACACAGGATCTGCCTGGTGGACGAGGAGCAATGGGGTTATGAGCTGGAGCAGTGGGAGGAAGGCAAATTTACATCCTGCCTTGAGCACAGAAATGCCTCGATACAGCACTGCAGCCATTATACTGAGACATGATACCTCCTCCTGTGAGATGAAGAGAGGTGGAAATGATCCCATGCCCACTCTTAACACCTCTGTGAGATTAAGGTGAGAGGATAGCATCTCTGTGAAGCAACTGAGCTGCTTATAATACAGAAATTCCTGTAAGTGTGTATCAAGGTGCCTGGTACTCTACTGCTCAGGAGTGTTTAGGAAGTAACAATCTCCCTCCCATTATACAATTAATTATGCTTCTCAATAAAATTAATTACGTGTAAAATTCTCTCATTAATATTCATAATTCTTATGTCTCTATATGGTAGCTGTGATTTTCCTCTATTACAGTTTGAATTAGAGAAGCCAAAATTTGCTAATTTTTCCACTTCTGAACACATCTCATCCATGCCTTCATGTCTTTGGCACAGATGCTATTTCTGAAGCAAAGGCAAAAAGGGGATAAAACATTTTCCTCCCTTCTAGGACTTCTCAGAACTGTTCTATTGCCCCACAGGGAAAAAAAAACATTTTAACAAGGCTGCACATTGTGCATGAACTCTTCTCTGTTTTCTTCGGAGGAAACCATCATGCTTTCTGCTTTACAGTCTAGTAGGTGATTCATGTGTTAAGAGCTGTCAGGAAAAAATCATTTATAGGCCACGCAATGTTGCCTTGATTTAAAAAAATCCCACAGCCCCAAATAAATGCCTCTATGAATAAAAGTTACTTTTAATTTGTTCCTTTAACAGAACATATGAATTGCAAAAGCTTATGTAGTTTGGAGAAATAAGTTTCGTTCCTGTGTTCTTTCAAAACATTGGAGAGCGGTTATCTCCATATCTCTCCTCTGCAGTGAGGAGGAAGACATAGACTCATTGCAGTCTGGAACCCCAGAGTTTCTCATTTCCTTCAGAAAAGGAGAAAATCTATGTCCAAGCTTGATGGGGAAACAGATTTGTGTTCTGGAGTCAATGTGTGTAAGTGGATGACATAATTCTGGATGTGCCTAACCACAACTAAGAAGTTTGTTTCTGCTCGTGCCACATGTTATCCTCTCCCAGTTTGCTAGAAAGCTAGTCCTGGCTATTCTGAGCGGGTTTTTGTTGGTAAGCACACGAGGGACACAGCTTGTTTCCTGGAACTTAAGGAACAGCTAAGAGAAAAACAGACTGAGATGTTCAGACTTTGACTAATGTGACAAGATTGACTTTATGGAGAGAGATAATAAAGCTGAATAATGTGTGGAGCTTTGTGGGCTGGGGAAACTCATTTAAGCATGCTGGAGGACAGAAAACAGGAATATGAACAGCATGAGATGAACTTGCAGAGATAGTCTCACTAGAAAACAGCTTCTAGATTAGATAATTTTCATTTCAGTTTTGTTTTTTATGTGAAAGCAGCTTTTTCCTTAGTTTTTCTTAGAAGAGCGATTAAAAGCCATGTTCTTGTTAAATGGTGTCACAAGAGTACAAGCATTCAGGAGTAAATTTATTTGCTCTAATTTGTTCAGGATTTTTCCTACTGCAAAACAATATCTTGGTTAATTTCTCTTAGTGCTTGCAGTGCATGCTGTGATATATTCCTTTATGATGTTAATCATAATTCTTCCTTAATATTTCTTTGGAAGAACTAACCTTTCAATTTCCTTTAATCTTTTTTGCATTTTAAACTTCCGAAATATCCACTGTATTACTGTGGATGAAGAGGAATGGCATTATCCTTCTTAATGTTGAACTTCAGTTCCCCAAAGAATTGTTGGAACACATTAATGGCGAGCTCACTCCTTACAGCCAGTCAACTCAGGCAAAATAGGATGAGGTCATCCCTATCCAGTGTCTGAACATTTTATGCTGTGCTACTGTTTTGAGTACATCTCCTTTTCCCTTAGGTTCATGTGCAGTTGTCTCCAGACAGGCAAATATGAAAAAAAAATTTAAAATCAACAAGTTGGTCTAGGAAATTAAAAACATAAAATCTTGCCAGGAAAAAAAAAAGATACTAAAGTTATTCAGTCTCTGTTTATCTCAGCTGGAATGACTGATGGATGTTTTTCTTCTGGTTTTTGGCTGTTTCCTCTTCTCCAATTTGAGTTTAAAATCTTCATAAAAATATTTAAACTTCAAATAATTGTAATATCTAAACACCCTAAATCTTGAAGCACAAGTACTCAAGATACTTAGTTTAGTCCGCAAAATCGCTCTGTGGGCAAGTTTATTAACTTGCTAAGACTGTCTCCAGGAAAGCAATGACACCAGTATATATTTATAAATGTTAGTTGCTTGAAATGACACTCATGCTTTTAAGTGCAGCATATATCTAATGATAAAAATGTGATTTGTATTTTCCTTAAACAAAAGAGCAAGCATCCGATTTTTCTTTGTGTTAGTCCTGGCCCAGTGTTTCTGAGCTGGCTAATATGGCTCAAAAGAAAACATAAAATGAACACACGTGAGGTTTTCAAATAACATGAAATTTGGAGGACAGGTCAATTGTATCAATAGGTTTGGAGCACACCTATGAACAATTTATTTCTTAATAAAGTTATAGGGAAAGTCAAGGAAAAAGGCCATATACACATGGTAAGAAACTGTCTCCTGGAAATAGTGATTCTGAGATAGGAGCTGGGACATTATCTACAGCAAATCAAGTGCAAACTTAAGGTGTGGTGCTGTAGCTGAAGCTAAACGGAGTAATTGGATGTACCATCACAGGAACTTAAGGTAGAAAAAAGAAGTGATGTTACAGTCATGTGCAGAACAGAGAAGACCACTACTGGAATATTTCTACTAGATCTGTTTAATTTCTTCATAAAGAAGTATCAAGCAATTCCTAAGCATTCTGAAAAGAAGTGAGAGATTTGAAGTTTGGTTTCAGATGTGATAACTAAGCCTAATTTGTTTGCAAATAGAAATATTACAATGTTGTGCCTTTTGAGTATACTGACAGAAGGCAATAAATCTGACAGTATATGCTCTTTGACCTAGGAGAACAAGGTATGTCTGCCAGTCTCTAGAAACTGATGACAAATCAATTCAGATTGAGAATGGAGTGAAACATTTGAGCAGTTAATAAACTACTAACAACTATGGCAGTGGAAGATTTTTGACTTATCATTTGAGTGTTTAAATGAGAGTGGGTATCCTTAAGAAACATCATCAAGCATAAAGTACTTCTTCTACACTGTAGAAATTGCTGGATAAAGTCCTTTGATATGTGATACTCCTAAAGTAAGGCAGGATGAGCTTAACTGTAAATTTCTTCCAAACTGGTTTCTTGAGAAGTAGTTGCAGTTGAAATCCCCAACCTGTTGTTCTCAGGTTTGACAGGACTTCTCAATTGGATCTCTGTAAATTATGATTAGGCATCTTTCTTTGGAAGCTGTGATTTAAGCATTCTTTCCTTCCAATCAAAAGCAAATAATTCCAATACTTCACAGCAAGCCATAAAATAATGGAGGTAGCTGTGGAAGTAGAGTGGGAAAAGATCACTGAAACCCATCTTTTTGAAAAATGTGAAGATATAAATAATGATAGAAAAGGTGTTTCCTGAGAAGCCTATTGTTGGAAAAAAAAATGTGCATAATGATTTGTAGGAATCTCTGTTGACACTGAGGGTACTGATATGTAGCCAGTATTATTACCTGCCAAGTTTTTTCGAATGTAAAGCACTTTACAACACCTTACAGTGAGCATCAGGAACACAGTAAATGATGATACTTTTATGGGGAGTGAAGAAGGGAACAACTTGCTCTCTTCTTCCTGCTGAGTCTCCCTTAACACATTCTGTTTCTAAAAAAGCTGTCACTTGCCTTCTGCCAGGCCATGGCACATTCCTGCCACTTGTACCATGATCATTTCCCTTGTCACTGCAATAAAGATGTGGCATGCAACAGGGATTATGGGAAGAAGAGGGAGAGGACGCCTAGAGCAATATTTTCTTGCAATTGGTTGTCCCCCCAAAAAGTAAAATGTCTTTTACAGGAAAGATTCACCTAAGTTCCCTTTAAATAAAGATCAAAATGAAAACAGTAAGTTTGATTTGTAGGACAGCAAGAAATTCAGTTCTTGGGTATGAAATTAGAAACATATTTTTGAAAAAAAAAGCCAGAAATAAGAAGGCATAAGTCAGAGAAACACTTAGGTGATGTCTTGTCCCAGATGACGCTTGGTGCAGACTCAGACTTGCAGGTTTCCATCTCCAGGAGCCTCTGAAGGCTGCTCTCATTCCTTTTTTCACCTGCACATATGAATTAGAAGATGACATTGAATGCAAATGAAATTCAGAGCAGTTCCAATGAATTCTTAGTTCCTCCTCCATAACAATGGAGATTTTTTATACAATGGCTTCTATTAACTTTATTCTTTCTGAGGACAAACCCGCTCTTTTTTCTGGATCTGAACTGCATTTTGAAATTCAATGAGACTTAGTTGTGTTGCTTTCTCCCCTAGGATGACCTCCCTGTTATGAAGTTAATTGCATTAGAGTCTGATCTGAATTTTTCCCGATGTGATTTGCCCTGTGAAACTTTGTATGGCTTCACAGCAAATGATTGTAGCATAAATATTATTTGCGGACTTTCACAGTCTTACAATCCTTGACAAGTTTCTGGCTTTGCAAGAAGAACCCTCATTCCAAGGGACTGATAGAAAAGTCCAAGGCAGTCCTTAAGCCAGCTTCGCTGAAGCATCTTAAAGTTTTCTCCTTGTGCCTGCAACTTTAGGTCAGTTTTAGGGGTCAGGCCTGATGAATGATTCTACAAACCTCTACAGCAGCCTGATCCTTGCTTTTATGCTTTCGGTGGATTGTTTGTTATGTTTGAATGTTTTACAGAATTAAAATCAACAAAATTCTGTTTAATAAGGATAAGGACTGGGAGTTCTTCCTCTCCTTATTCCCATTTCTCATTATTTGAAAAGTTGTTTTCCATTTTCCTTTGTTCCTTAGCAGCTTCACATTCCTTCAGATGACCTTTCTTCTATTTGTGTTCAGACATGGCTAAAACCAGCTCTGTTGAGGCAATTAAATCTTATCCATTTTCCCCTCTTTCCTAGTTTGTGTTTAGTTATTTTTCTTCTGTGCAACTGTGATTGGAGGCTGTCATACTGCAGCTTCTTCCCAGCTGACAGTAACATTTCTGTCCTCACTGTCTTCTCACTAATTCATTCCTCAGCCTCTTACAGGAGATCCCCAAATACCACCCTTATTCAATAACATCTCTTTTCACAGTTTGTTTCTACTTTCAAATACTTTAGGACATTGCTCATTATTTCTAAGGTTTCTTTTTCTTTGTATTTTCTTTATTTTCTTCTCCTGTTAGACCACACTGCACCATCACTTAGTAAGTAGGATTCTTGATGGGATTTAGCTAAGTGTCTTATTACTATCCAAAATGTTGGGAACTTAGGTCACTGCATCTTTTAACAATTCCAAATCAGCTTTGTTTCATCACCTGCAGGTTTAATATTACTTAAATATCAATGCATATCTTCTTAGTCTCGTCAACATTAAAAAACAAAACTAAACTAAACTAAACACACAAAAAAAAACCCCAACAAAACACAAAACCCTAAGCTATTTTTTTTATTATTATTCATATTGTTCATTTTGTTTCATAACTTTGATCTACAGTGTGGCAATTTTTCTCTGTCTGTTCAGTGCAGCCTTTACACACGCTACAGTATTTTTTCTTGGGTTTATTCATCAAGCTGCTTATTTTTCTGGTTAAGTCTGGCTAAAACTGACAATTGTCAGATGATTACAAAAATCTGCTTCGCTTACTTCTAAAATTCTCGGTTTCTTTTATGTAAAACTTTGTTCCTTACATATATTTGAATTACGTAGTCCACAAGCAATGTCAGGGCTCTTTTGAACCAGTGCTACACAGCATCCATCCTGTTCCAAAAGGTTATAGTACACCGGAGACAGGAACAGAGAAGGCAACCAATTTGAGAGAGAGCTAATAGCAGAATGAGGGGTATCACCCAGCAAGAAACATACCTTTGGGGAGAAGGGTACATACAGTTCTTCAAAATCTTAAGTGCTTTGGCAAAAATTAGTACATAACAATTATACTTCTAAAACAATATACAGGAGATGTCAGATGAAACTGGTAAGTGGTCTTAAGTGAGCAAAGAAAATATTCATTCAGCTGTAGTTCAGCTGTAGAATTTCTTACCTGTGGAGGTAGTAGACACTGAAAGCCTACATGGTTCTTATAGGGATGGAGAATCAATGGAAGGGAAAAACCCTTAAGTATTAAAAAAACCCCTGACTGACCCTCAGGAATTCCCTGAACCACAGATGCTGAGATGCTGGAAGATTATTCTGCAGAGGCATCCCTAAGACTCTCGCTGTTTTCTTATGTGTTTTTGCTGGCTGCCCTAAGACACAGGACAATGTATGAGGCCATTTGTCTGACACTGGAATGAATATTGCACACAAAAGCGTTTTTTCAGACTTTTATAATCTGAACTTGCATGCTTGGAATTCAATAAATAATAATATAAATTGCATGTTGTCTTCCTGCATTTTGGATCACTTAACATTGCAGAGAGACTGGAGCCTCCAGGACAGCCAACTCTGAAAACTGCAAAGGCTCTGCAAGTGCTGGGGAGACATATCTGTTATGTTTAGTCTACAGAAGTACATGTGCTGCTGGGCTGGAGAGAGCACATATTCCCTACAGCAATTCCCCTGTGAACTGAATCTGCCTGTATGTTGCATAGGCTAGAGAACTATTTTGAAAAAGTGGAGGCAAAGAAAAGGTACCGGGAGTCCAAATTTTTTCTCTTCCCCAAACTGTTGTTGTACTAACCAAGACTTGACATGTGCCTGGCAAGGTGGCCAAAACCGCAAATTCTTTCTCAATCTTTGTGGGAAAAAAATTATCTTCTATCATCCCACTTTGTTTACTCAGCACTGACAAGGCAAAAAGATGAGGAGGGCTATTGATCTTGTAAAGCTTGTAATGTAACAAGTGAAAAGTAAACATAACTGGAGAGCAGAAAAAGGAAAAAAATGAAGGATTTACAACTAAAGAACTTCACCCACTCAGAATCAGTGAGCATTTTAGGAACAAATTGCTCTACTTTAGTTTCTTATCTGTAAAATAAGGATCTCTCGCAAGCGGTTGCATGCAAATTTGTGAAAGTTAGAGAAGCTCATTTTCTGCAGTACTGCACACAATAAAAAAACTCCTAAAGAAACAGAATATTCTGTGTGCAATGCAATATGGCAAAGTGTGAGGCCACACACTGGCTAAAGAGGAAAAGAAAAAAAGAAACAAAGAAATAATAGATAAATAAAAAATACAAAGACAATTCTGAACAGCAAGATGGTTCATTTGCTGAGCACTCTCCATCAAAGGATCTAATTTTAAAAAAGAAAAAACCCAAGCCACAAGATTTGTTGAGAGTACAGAGACAGTCTTCTGAAGACAAAAGAAAACGTCTGAGTAACACTTTTTGTCCCTCAGCAAGTCTGGTTTAATATGAAAGGATGGCATGTCGTTTTTTTATTTTATTTTTCCTCTGAGAGGTGAGGATTTTTCTCCTAATTACCCTCTTTTTAAACTTTCCTAACTAGTCAATTTGCTACATCTGCTACCATATTTTTCTGAATATCTATCTTCTCACAGCCTTGTGAGGTTTCTGAAGTCTTTCTGGACCTTGTCATACAAGCATCTGTTCCTTGGAGCTGCCCCCAGACCACTCATTTTGTTTGTCCATGTCAGTTTGCTCAGCCTTTGTGATTATGGTTCTGGGTGCCAAAGTTATGCTCATGATCTTAATAACCATAGTTCTGACTCTCCTTCCCTGCACAGTGAGATGATATCTCCATTTTATCCAAACTCAGGCACTACTACATGCTCTTTTAAATGCATCATTTTAACTCTGGCAATTCTCGAGCATCTTAAAGGTCGTGTTTCTACTCAGGCCATAGGCATCTCTTCCCAGAAGGTAACAGGCTGCCCATTACTTGCTTTCACCCAAGTCATGTTCTCATCTGAAAATTTTAATGACAGCTGAGGTACATAGAACAGATCTTCTCAAAACTCTTACCAAACTAGGAACTTTGCTAAGTACTATTGGATTATTTTTCTTTCCACTACACAATAAGATGATAACTGATTTGATTGAGTATCCTCACAGTGAGGGCACACAGGCAAGATCCTGGAAGATTAATGATGAGGTATTTCTCAAGCTCAGGGACTAAAACTCACCCCATGTGCTTTGTGGGAGGGTATCTTTACCACCTGTCAGACAGGCTGGGCTGGACACAGTGTCTTCACTCTGGGGACAGTATGACACCGCTCTTTCACACAATGATTGTAGGATTCTGTCAGGCAGAAGACAGCTCTTTGAGCAGAGGAGGAAAATCCAGCAACCTCATTTCCAGTCTCTGCTCCAACGTATTTCATGTCCAAAACATCTGACTCTAAACACCGAGTTAAAGATTTTTGGAAAAAAAACCAAAAACATCATGTCTTACAGTTAGAATAGTTGCTTATTTTTGAACTTCGTTTCACTGAAGTTCAGTGAAACCAGAGTATTAATCTTCCAGAAACAAATAAACAAAAAACCCCCACTGCCTGTTTATCTATGTTTCTATGGATCTGATTACACCAGAATTAGCAAAACCAGCAATACTTCTCTGCATTACATGAATTCTGAAAGATTAGAGCTCTATTACTGATCTTTTAAAAATGGGATGTGAAGATACTGCAGCTTGTCCCTGCAACCAATACTGAAGTTTTTGATACTGATTTGTGAATTGCCCTTCTTCATATGGAAAATTTCTTATTATTTTTATCAATCTGCATGGTGAATTGCTCCTTTTCACGGACATATCAAACATAAAATACTTAGATTATTAAGTACCTTGGTGTTTATTAACTCTCATTTGCTATCATAATATCAATCAACAGCCTTCTTCAGTCGGTACTGTTGATTTTCTTGGTCCACTTACTAAATTCATCAGTTAACACAAACTGGGCTTTTCCCCATTTTGTCGTTCTTGCTAAAAGGAGCTTACTGTAAAAATCTTGAAAGCCACTTCAATGGCCTGCTTCAAATACTTTGGTATCATGCTCACAAAACACCTTGGCCATGCTGGTGGGCTTGCACTACCTATTCTAGTTATTAGCATCCTTAATATCCATTGCCTTGACTTTAGTTCATCTTATTGTGCCTCCTACCTTTGGAAAATATGGAAAGTCACAGTGAAGGATGGTGTTAGTCAGTGGTGGTGACGTTCTTTACATGAGTAGTTACTTTGATATAAAATGTACTTCTGCCATTCTCCTATCAGAATGGTTTTTTTGAGTGTGTTTTTTAAACAAGCACAAGAACCTTGGTGTAAACCAGTGATGGCATTTCAGATACAATATTGCCATACTGTTTCTAAATTAGGTTGGCTTTATTTTTTCTGGAATGAAACCAATGCAAAAGCAAACTTTCCAGCCCCTAGACTAGGTTACCCCAAGGAACTGGCATTTCTAGGAAGTCTGTTGTACTGTTCAGTGTTACTTTGTTTTAGTTCATTGAAATAACAAGTAGACAACGTTTAATGTAATAACCAACTCTAAAAGTTATATTACAAAATGCTTTTGTTTTTCTTTCTCTTTTTTCATATAGCATGCTGAAGGTCCTTATTATACATCAGTTTATGACTCTCTTTCGCTTCTTTAATTTATGTAGTTTGATAATCAAAGCATGAGAAAAGTCCAGCTAAATTAGAATTGCACTGATCACACTTCAGTACATGTCTGACACTCCTTTGAAATATCATTGTCTAGGCCAGCTTAAAATAATGAAAGTGACAGAAGGGTAAGAGCTGTGATTAAAAAAATAACACCAATACTTTGCCAACTATTCTTGCTTTCAGAAAATAATATGCTCTATAAATTGTGTAAACTAATATGGAACATTAGTTTAATGCTGATTAATTAATTAATTAACCTTCATGCTGAAAATCTCCAAGTGTTCTGGTTTTTTGTTGTTTTGGTTTTATTTAATTTCTAAAACTCTGCCCAGGTAAGTAATTCTTGCTGCCCTTTGTCCCTGCTGCAGGAAGGTTATGAGAGCAACCACTGTTCCTTAAAATACATGGCTATTTGCTTTCTTTGAACAACAGTTTTTAAATACCAATTCTTAACTTCTGTAGAAGTTAAGACAATGAATAAGGGTCAATGAGAAACCTAAAGTAAAATATTATCTTGGCATTCAGTAGAAAAATGTGAATTCTATAATTTAGGAATTACGTGGAACAACAGGTAAACACTCGAAACATTCTTCAGCAAGAACATCAGTTTCTCTGTGGTAGGTTCAGATTCTTTGTTGAATTAGAAAAATTTTATGCCAAACCACTGGGAGTTTTTTATTTAAAAAGATAAACTGTATAAATAAATAGTATAAATTGCTATAGCAATGGATGTAAAAAGTGTATTGGCATTTACATTTGAAAATAATTATACTTAGAAATATTGTGGGATATAAAACAAATGAATAAAACTATAAAATGCTATCAGGATCTTTAAGATGCATTTTCCTATTTAGCATCACAACGGTTTCTCTGGTTGTGGCTACAATAAAGAGATGTTACTTTCAGTAAAATATACATTTGTCTTTATACATATATAAGCACATGTACTGTGGGTTTTTGCTAAAAGAGATTAAGTTTAGTGCTGTGTCTATAGAAAACCAGCACTCATACGATGCACAGATTTGCCTGGATGATGTGATAAACTAGCACTGCTGTGCTAGCACTGCCCAGGGAATGATGTCTATTTTTGTCTCCTGGGGAATGTGGTGACCACCCAGGTGCTCAGCACTCCCAACCAGGCATGACTGTTGCCCTTGCAGTGTATCTTACCTCACACCTGTCTGATTGGTGCACAGCAGATGATGACTGCAAAACGCTACTGGAATTACTTTCAGCTAAAAGGGTAAATATTTCTATTAGTGCAACAGATGATACCGTTCAAATTCCTATGAAATATCCATATATCTTTGTTTTTACTAATCCTACTAAACCTCTTAGAGGCAGTTCAATAGGTTTTTAAGTGACTCCTGCTGTGGGTGTCATTCCCCTTCTCCTTCCTTTCTTCCCTCCTTGCCCAGTCTTGCTGAGACACCGAATTATTCTTTGAGAACTTTATCTCAAAGCAAGGGCTACAGAAGCTGTTTCTCATACACTCTCTTAATATGCAAGACTATTTTGATGTGCAAGCCTCTATCTTCTTCACTCACCTGAGACTGATAATCCCAAATGCTCAAAAGCCCTGCCCTAAGGAATGTTATCCCCCAGGGAGAGGAGAAGGCATGTGTGGTTTGCTTTTAGCATCATCTCTTTCCAGCATCGGGATAAGGAACCAGATGCAGATGCCAGAGAGGATGGGGAGGAGACACAGATGTAGCAAGAGCAGTTGGTACAGAAGTAGGACAGGCTGGAAGTCATGGATTCTGCTGTAGACTTGAAACAGAGCATCTACTGTGGGAGCAGAATGCTCTGCCTAAGTGGAGGTAAAACAGCTTGAGCAATACCCTATTTGCAAAAGTTATCACTGGTGGAAGAAGAATGGGAGTCACTGTTCTTTTGGTGCTGGAGAATGCTGAGACTTGTCAAAGCCAAAGTTAAACACTGAGGAAATGCAATGACAGAAACTGGCACTGATGATGATGTGACAGACAAAGTTCCTGATAAAGGAATCAACAAGTGACAATACTGATAACTTATCTAAGGCTGCTGACCTGACAATGGTGGTGACAGTGAGGTGACACTCCTGGCCTGTAGAGACATGACTGACAGCCCAGTTCCATTTTTTAATGGCAGGGTCTTCTAACTCACCCCTTCTCAGAGTGTGTGTGGAAATTCCTCCCTCATGTAGGGATGCTCCTCAAGGTTCTTCCTTGAGGCTGAACAAAAGAGATTTGCCCACAGGTGGATATGGATGAAAAAAGTCACTCTCTACTTAATAATTATCTTGCTATCTTTTATATCATTGCCTCGACATTGCTTCAATTAGGAGTGCACTACACTAGTAGTTGTAGCTAGCTATATTGTGTAGGAAATAATTCTGATTAAGGTTTTAGTCTAGTCATTACCACCATCCATTTTGATAGATTATTTATTTTAGTCATAGAAATACATTTGGTTTACCATCCTTAATCCCGTGGGACAAAATCTTATAAAGGATCAATTACACATATTATAATCCCTTAGACATAAGCCTTTGACCAAGTCTGGGGCTAAGATTGGATCCAGCTGCACTTAGGCTCCTTTCTGAGAAGGAGTTTAGAAAGCAAGGGGGTCCTTTCTGTACCTCGTGACACAAGAGGAGCCTCTTCCTGATGAACTTTGTCTGAAGCTTCCATTCTGCCCATGGCAATTTCTACTACTACAGTACTCCTTTACTGCCCATCACTGAGTTTTTTCAGAGGTTGGCAAAAAAAAAGGAAAGCAAAAGTCTTTTTCACAGAAGACATTGGTATTTTGAAACACAGTGAAAACTACATTCGAAACTTGTTCCAAAGTGGAGACTATAAAAATCTTGTTTGGGAAAAACATAAAGGCGCCTTTAATTTTTTGTAGTTACATTTTTTAATGCCTTGCAAACATTTATCACATCTTCTCGAAACATACCACATCATGTCAGAAGATACACTGTGAAATTCTGTATGTCAAATTAAAACATTCATTGAATACTTATAAAAATACATGATTTTCTGAATCTACCTGCTTCTACTGTAATAGTGTGACACCAGGGAAGAAGGTAAGTATCTGGTGAACTAATTTAAGGAGCATCTGGTTTCGACAAGTTGTGTTAGCTTGTTAATGTTCTACTCAGCAGCAATGCAAGGAGCTGGGACTGCAAGTGCAAATTCATACTTTTTATTTATGCTTTTCCACTATAGCAGAGTAAAAATATTACTTGCGCTCGTCTTTCTTTTTGCTGCCTGAATTTTGCATCATTTAGTACACTGGATGAGAGTTTCTGTGGCATGTCCACACTCCAGCCTACCCTGGCAACTGGTGGTAGGTACAAAAATACAGGACTGAATCTCCGTGGACTGAGGACAGAACACATAGGTTCAATATCAGATGCTACTCAATGACAAGCTTTAGATGTAATGGTCATCCTCAGTGATCTGGGATTCCTTCCATGGTTTTCTTATTTGCTCCACTACTACCATGGACTAGGTTTTGGTTTCTCGGAGTGAAATAATCATGTTTCAAAAAAACCTAAAAGCAACAATAACCCCACAAAAAACAGCACCAAAAAACCCAACCAAACAACAAACGAACAAACACTTCCCCCCCTCAAAAAAAACCCCGCAAAAACCCCTCCATGCAGGGCCTAGTTCCAAAAAAGAGTTTAAAACTCACCGTTATAAATTGATCAAATTGCTGTATGTCTGGAAATTTTAGAGAGGTAGCCAAGGTCCTCAGATCACTCAAGAAAGCATGTCTTGGTGGAAGAAGGACAATCTAGATGACAGGCAGCTCTACCTGCAGAGAAATATAATGGGAATATGTCTGTGATTTCCTTCACCAATGTGCAGCAAGACAAGGAAAGGAGACAAACACTGAGAAACAAAGTGAACAGCAACCAGCTCACACAAATAATTTTATGCTGAACTAGCTTTTTCCTCTTAAAGCATTAATTCCTGTCAAATAAAATCTTACAGATTAACGTGCTTAAAAATGCCAGTACCTTAGTGTTTCAGCACTCTCCTTGTAGATGCTGGGGAATGTTATCTGATGAAAGACTCTGGCATTAAACTGAAAAATTTTATTTCCTTTGGGAAGCAATTTAATTACAGAAAAATGTTTTTCATTTTCACAGAAAATTGACTATATCTTATTTGTTTATTTCTTTTTGCCTCTGATGTCAGTCCATTACCATTACTGGAAGGAAAATGTAAATGCATTTTGTTCCTGGCAAGTGGATTTCACCTTCCCCTTGTGTTTCTTAATCAAACAGCAAAATTAGCTTTGCACTAAATTATTGAAAAATGATGCTGTTTATTGTCCTTTGGATTTTAAACATCTTTGTAAATATTTCCACTCTAAGATCTTGAAAAATAATTAATATTAATTGTTTATTTGATACCATAATTCACATTTTTGCCTTCCAAAGCAGGAAATAATAGAATTTCACTGAGGGTACAGGGCAATGAAAGAACACCCAAAAAATCTGCCTAAGAATACTCAAGCATATAATTCACTATTTAATTGATTTAATGTACTTCGAATTGAATTTGTGAGAGAAAAAAACGTTTGCTTTTTAACAACACTTAAAGAGTGAAACTGCTTTCAGGCAACAAATGATCAAGTAAGGAGGAATTACTGATGTAATTTCAAAAGCCCAGTATAATTGAAAGTAAATGTTATTCATCTATTTTAGTTTATAAAGTGTTCATAATACTTTGTACAAAAAAGGATGAATAATGATAAGAAGAATTCTTATTTGGTGGAACAAAATTTTTTTTTAAGCATTTTTTTTAAAGTTATATCATATATTTTCCTTAAGGGGAAAATTGGAATTACCGAACAATTAATTTTGTATGTAAATGAATTGAAGAAAACATGTCATTAATATCTATTACATTCCCTTTTTTTTTAATCAGTGGAGCTAGACTTGCAGAAAGCAAAAATGTTCGAAGAAAACATGCATGAAGAAACCAAGCACTTCCTGCTACAGTAAGTATTTGCAAAAAGTGTTCATAAAGAATATACGTTTGTATTTTCCTAGAAAGACATCCAGTAACAAGCAATATTACCTTCACATGTATTTCATGCTTTTTTCATCAGCTACAAATCTTGACACTCTTGCTGAAGGTGTCACAGCTTTTCTACTTCTTCCATTTGTTTCATTTTCATCCTGTAACATATTCACATGCAAATGTAAATTTTTCTCTTCTTAAATAATACGTAGCAAACTCTGCCCTGCAATAAATTCAGCTTTGTCATACTTGCCTTTTAGAGCAGTAACATGCCTCATACCTGGGGTCATCTATTTTTAGCAACTTTTTCGCTGATGGACCTCAGTGACTTCTTATGCTTCTCTCAGTTGAGGGAATGGAAGCTGGTTACAGCCCTTAGTTTCAGTGAGGCTTAGCATAATCCATAGTGGCACTGTTCCCAGGGGAAAGCCTTTGGCCAACATATTTTGGACCTGCAATACAGCAAGGTGACTGCAGCAAAGTCTTCAGAGGCACCACATAAATAAGGAAAAAGACAACAGTGCTGTCACGTAACGTGGTCGGGGATGTGAAAATAGTTGTGGCTGTGGTATGGTTGTGGAATTCACTCATTGCATAGCTGAGGGGTGCAACTACCATGCAAGAGTTTTTATTTCTTGGTTGTGGAATTGGTCTCACACAAACTCCAGACTTACCTTTCATGATGCTGGTAGGTTGGTTGGTAGGTTCATTTCAAGCAGCCTCACCAGAAACCATGTTTCATTAATTTACAAGGGTTTGTATAATGCCTGTGACTCCAGAGGAACAAAGAACATTAACTCTAATATAAGAACTTATAATACAGTGAACTTATTATTCAGCTTCTCCCAGAAGACTGTCAAGTACAAAAGCACAGAAAAGTTTCAGATAAGTAAGACTTGTCCTAGTTTTCTACCTAGATACTTTTCAAAGGAAAGGCACAGTCTGAAAAAAAGAATCATATCAATAGTTATAAGCAAATCATAAGCCTCTAGATATTCAGTAACTCTTAAATGTGTTATTAAACTTGAAATGCATTTAACATAAAGGTTCTCAAGCCAGCAGCATTTTGTGTCAAGATTTTTCATAATGGCTTTCTCTAATAAAACTGGCTCTGTTACTCAGAATACTGAGAACAAGGAGAAATACAAGCCACAATTTTTCCCAGTCTAACTGACACAATTCCACGCACCTCAGCAATGTTGCTTCCCATTTACTCCTGTGCAAGACTTTGGTTCAACAAAGCAGTTACATATGTGCTGAAAGCCCTCACTGAGCAAAGAAATCCCTTTACTTAACTGTAGGCAAACTCAGGAAGGACCTCAGTGCTTGTTATGTTTTTTTTTAAAGTTAAATGTTTGCCTAAGACCTTTACTGGATGAGAGCCTAATTGAATAAAGTAGTGGATTCGAGTCTATCCCCTATAATCTTCTCCATAATGTTCACAATCTTTCTTCTCTAAACTATCTTTCCTGATACTGTTTACCTTGTCCTTGCACTAAACACAACATGATCCCCTCAAAGTTCCACATGTCACTGGGCTTCATGAAACTGAACAGGGGGTGAGTATCCACTGACATTATGAGATTGCCTTTGTTGGTCATGCTAAGCAAGAAATATGAGTTAAATTTGTGGTGCAATTAGTTATCACGCAAGAAAATTAAATACTGCTTTTACAAAAGTAGTTGAACTCTAGAGTAAGACCTACAATTCAGAAAATAAGAAGCACATTCTTGAGAAAATTCAAGAGGATTTTAATTTAATGAAAGAGAAAGAAATGGTATGTTCAATATTAAATTTAAAATAAAACATCAGAATGAAATTAGCAATTCTGATCCAAAAACCTACTACTGAAACTGGAAGTACTGAAGTCAGGGGCATGCCTGGCTGATGGGAGTCCTGGGTGGCAGTTCCTGGTCATTGCAATGATTTCTGGAAGATGTGTTTGAAGTGGAAGGCCTTTTCTGAAACTAGATCATTTAATAGTCTTCCACTTACTCTGAGAGATACTATAGAGTCATTTTCATAAAACAATAGAGCTCTAATACCTAACAAGTTCTTTTTTTTTTCCTGCTACTCTCACTGCAAAGCTGTTCCAGCAAACTCTAGCCCCTTGTCTAATTTCCAGGCTAAATTTAACCATAACCAGGGTATAAATATTAATTCACGTGCTGGCGTTCTCCTTTATTTAAAGGCTGGGAGAATGCTTTGCCTCATTAGTGTTTACACTTTTACCTCCAGCCATAGCTGCTTTGTCTGCCTGAATGCCATATCACCATTTCTCTCCAAGCCAAGCAGATCTTGCTCTTTCACTGTGTCTGCATCAGTCCTCAGCTCCCCAGCAAGGGCAGATGTATGGCAGAGTCAACTTTTCTGCCTCAAGTCTGTACTGCTGTAATGACAGGTTCCAGTCTTTGCTTATGTTCTTTTGTTTTGGTTTTCTGGTTAGATGGTTTGCTCTTGTTGTTGTTTGTTCCTGTTTTGTTTGTTTGCTTGTTTTTGTGTTGTTCTGTTGGGTTTTTTTCTGGCGCTGTTTCAGGCCCTCACCTTCAAGTGAAGACTTAGAGATTTTTGTATCTCTGGCCATAGCATGTACTGCACTTCAGATTGCCTGTCTGTACTGGCAGCAAGACACATCTGGAAGAAAACCTAAAGGCATCTTTCAAAAAGCAAACTTTTAAAGGCAGAGTAATTAGGAGAGATATATCTGAACAACTCTTCTTTGAATCTCCATGCAAACTTGTTTCTCAAACGTGCAGACAGCAGTGAACTTCCACAGAAGTAGTCTACAGGAGCATTCAAGCAGGTTTTACAAAGACAAATGTAACCCCAAAGTAAATCAGAGCAATAAAGTTGTCCATGGAACCTTATTATAGAGGTCTGTGATGCGTGACAAGATGAATAGCCAAAGAATGAACTCTCCCTCAGGTAGGAATTTGTAATATCTGGAATACTGACTAAAATTTGGTCACTTTTTATCTTGCTATGTCAAAACTGCATTTCTGATTTTACTTTTTTTCTTGTAATCATAGATAGAAGTCAACTTTATTTCTCAGACGTCCTTTGTTAGCTTCCTGCCCTCCTTTGCCTTGCCTTTCCAATCTTTTTTCCTGCCTTGCTAACTTTGTAGTAAGAGCCCAAACACCAGTTTGGCAGAGTTAATGCAGAATAACGTGCCAGCCTCTCAGATCTGCAGTCTTGATGCTTTTAACTTTAGACTCTTCCAAGGAAAAATGTTTTTTCTTTGAGTTGGGGAATGATGAGTGTTTACTCAATGTTGATACTTACGATGTTTGCATAAGCAAGTTTTTGGATGTTGTGTTGTAGACTTTAAGAGTTTCTGTAAACTCCGGTCTGTAAACTGTAAGAGCTGTAGTTTGTACTGTGATTGTTTAAATTTTTTTCAGTCAGTTGAGACTGATGTTTTCTTGATGAGTGCCCTGGGACAGTTGGATACTGCAGATTATTTGGCATTGACTTTAGTATCCTGGCACTGAATGATCCACCCTGACACAATGCTAGCATGCACTACGTCACCTCAGCATGTGAGCTACCAGACGTGTTTTATTTCTTGTCTTAAATTACTGCTGTGTGCTCTTAACCAGCTCTCCCTTTCTACCTGAGCAGTGACTGTGCTGATATGAAGCCTTTCTTGGCCAGTTTTTTTCTTAGTTCATGGATTGTTCAAAGACTTAAAGACTATTAATGATTCCACTAAAGATCTGGTCTCTCTTTGAGAGATATCACCTTTTCATTAAATACTGAAAAGGGATTGAGATTCAGTGCTAGTGTGTTAATGTGATTGTTCAGCAACTTTTTTTTCCACAGCAGCTCTGTTCAATAGCTTTTATTCATAGCCTGTAAGCATTAATAATATTGAGTGTAGTCCTGCAGTTGAACTGGCTAACACAATAGCTTTGCCTCAGCCTTCACCAGCAAGTGCTCCAGACACACCATCCAAATCAAGGAAGACAAAGGCACGGACTGGGAGAATGCAGAACCACCTGACTGAGGGCGAACATCAAGTTCACGACCACCTAAGGAACCTGAAGATGCACAAGTCCGTGGGATCTGGTGAGATGCATCCACAGATCCTGAGAGAACTGGTGAATGAAGTGACAAAGCCTCTTTCCATGCTATTTGAGAAGTTGTGGCAGGACAGTGAAGTTCCCAGTGACTGGAAGAGGGGAAACATAACCCCCATTCTTAAAAAGGGAAATAAGGAAGATACAGGGAATTACAGGCCAGTCAGTGTCACCTCCGTTCCCACCAAGATCATGGAGCAGATTCCCCCGGAAACTATGCTAAGGTACACGGAAAACAAGGAGGTGATTGCTGACAGCCCTTCACTGAGGGCAAATTGTTCCTGACAAATCTGGTAGCCATCATAGAAGGCTACCAGATTTGTCAGGCACAATTTGGTGTTGGTGGATAAGGGAAGAGCACTCATGTTGTCTGCCTGGACTTGCACAAAGTATGGGACACTGTCTCACATAATATCCTTCTCTCTAAACTGTGGAGACATGGATTTGATGGATGGACCACTTGGTGGATAAGGAATCGGATGGCTGGTCCCACTCCAAGAGTTGCAGTTAACAGCTTGGTGACTTTTTTTCAAAGAACTTCTCAAACAGAGTTGATTGGCCAAATACAGGAATAATTGGCTGAGAACCCCTGGAATGTCATCTTGAGGGAACCTAATAGCCTCTAAAATAAATCCAGTATACATTTTAACCCCTGTACTATTCTCAAACCTGGTTCCCACTCACAGCAAAACCAAGGAAAGACCCATAAATTCCATGGAAGGTAGACAGGAGCTAAAAGCTTTCACAGGGAACAAGACGCAGTGTGTTAATGATCTGTAGATCTGTGGTTCAGTTCTGGAATAAGTGTTCAAGAAAATCTTGCAAATAGCTGGAAAAATAAATATAACTGACATTTCTCTCAAATTGTCATGGAATGCACTCCAGCTGTATTTATTATACACATTTTCTCCATGTGCTATGCGCTTGCATTCTTTTGTGATGAATGATGTTGCCGTGTGTTGGAGTCTTCGTGCTATCTTTCTTTGAATCAGGAATGTGTAGGAGGTTTTTTGAGGACAAAATACTGTAGGACCTCCCCCCATGTTTTTGAATTTGTAGCATTGAGCTGAGCAGTGGCTGAATAGCTTTGTTTAGGAGAGTTCACCGGAAGCAGAACAGAGCCTGCTAATGCTACCAGTGCACTCATGCCTTGCTGTTCATTTTGCCGTGTCTACAAGAATTGAGGATCA
The DNA here is from genome assembly GCA_013398115.1 of Falcunculus frontatus. NCBI lineage: Eukaryota > Metazoa > Chordata > Aves > Passeriformes > Falcunculus > Falcunculus frontatus. The sequence goes on along the minus strand of VZRV01001168.1, from coordinate 1,025,238 downwards.
AAACTCCTACTGTTGTCTGACTTTTCATTTGAAGTCTTTGGACATAAATTTTACCTTTCTGATAAGGCAAACTGTGGGCCTGGGCCATGCCTAACACTCCTAGACACTACGGCAGCAGTAAATAATACATTACCATGAATCACTGTAGCTTCATGGAAATTAATAAACTTGGCTGTCACCCAAACCTGGAGAAGCATTTCACCCTAGGGAGGCCTCTGACTCCATCACGGAGCATACAAGAAAGCAAGCTGATCTTGTGGTATGCAGCAAATGTAAAGATCCAGTTTCAAAAAGGGAAAGAAATGATACAACATATAATGCCATAAAAGCCATATGCCATTGCACAGGATATTACTCACATGGCACAGTTCTTCACAGTGACATACACTTTGATTGCTATTTTACCCTTATGTTGTGACTACATGCTAGAGTTATAGGAAAAATGATTAAGGTAAACAGCATGTAGCTTAAGTTTATTGAGAAAGTTTCCAAGAAATGCAAGTTAATTTGCGGGAAAAGCTTTCTGGTTTCTCCTGCGATTTCAGTTTTCTCATAAACATGATGAATTTTGAAATTTGTTCCACGTTTCTTCTTTCACTGGAAACAAAAAATGAACTGGCATCCCAAGTTTCCTTTTCTTTGATGATCCTCTCTCTTCCTTAGTGTGCTGTTACCACTTGGCCAGCATCACCTTCTGATTTTCTCTGACCTCTCTCTCTTGCCTTCCTGGCAGCGCAGTGGCTCACTCAGAGATTGTTTCCTTCTTTGACCCCAGTGAAAAGCTGTTGTTAGAAAACTTTCCTAGGATGTGAATGCAATGGATTCAGCTCTTTAAGAAAGGTCCAGCTCTCCCACTACTGGGCAAGCGCTGTAATCACTCAGCTGTTATGCAGAATCTGCACTTTTCCTGTTCTCCGTAATGAAGTCAGCGCCAACATTTTCTTCTCCTCCCATGATCTCAGTGCTAAGGGTAAATATTCCGAGAAGGCGTAGGGGACAAACCCCCTTAGGGATGCATGTAGAATTTAAGGGCCTGTCTGCCTAAATCTAGACTGCAACAGAGCAGAAGATGAGGTGGCTGGATCGCTCCCCAGACTGGAAGGACAGAGCGTTGTGCTCACAACACATGCCATCACTGCAGGAACTTTCAGGACATGCTGACAGATGGAGACACTTGGGAGTTTAGGTGATTTGACTCTGGATCACTCTAAGGTACATAAGAAGAATTCCAGCACAAGAAGACATATAAGCCATGTCTGTAACATTGACTACAACACTCAGCAAAGTGTTGTGAAGTACCCAAGCACACTTCAGGAGGGTAGATTTGAGTGCAGAGGATGTTGAGGGGAAGTAGGCCTGGAAGTTGCCTGTGCAGTCAGGGTGACTTCACCAATGCAGTAGAAGTAACATAATCAGAGAAACTCTATGTTCAGTCTCTAGGAGGGTGTAGTGGGTTGTCCATGGCCAGATCCCAGGCACCCACCAAAGCCTCTCTATCACTCCTCTCTGCAACTGGACAGGGGATAGAAAATAAAAGGGTTCATGGGTTGAGATAAGGACTGGGAGAGATCACTCACCAAATACTGTCACAGAAAACAGACTGGAATAGGGGATGCTAACTGAATTTATTACTAACAAAATCAGAGCAGGATAATGAAAATAAATAAGACCTTAAAACCCCCACTCCTCCCTCCTTTCCAGATCTACCTCCAGTGGTGCAGCGAGATGGGGAAAGGGGGTTATGGTCATTATGTCTCTACTCAGGGAGAGGAGTTCTTCCCCTGCTCCAGCATGGGGTCCCTTCCATGGGAGACAGTTCTCCATTAACTTCTCCAACAAGAAGCAACCATCCCATGAGCAACAGTTCTCCACAAACTGCTGCAATGTGGGTCACTCTTCCACGGGGTGCAGTCCTTCAAGGACAGGCCGCTCCAGTATGAGTTCCCCATAGGGTACAAGTCCTACCAGGAAACCTGCTCCAGCATGGGCTCCTCTCTCCATGGGTCTGCAGGTCCCTGCCAGGAGCCTGCTCCACCATGGGTCTTCCATGGGTTCACAGCCTCCTTTTAGGCATCCATCTGTTCCAGCATGGGTCTCCTCCAGGACCTGCAGGTGGATCTCTGCATCACCGTGGACTTCCATGGTCTGCACCACAATCTGCAGGGGAATCTCATCTGTGGCACCTGGAGCACCTCCTCCCCTCTTTCTGCACTGACCTTGGTGTCTGCAGGGCTCTCCCTCTCACGTGTTCTCATCCCACTCTTCTCTGGCCACAATTACATCTGTCTGCACAATAGCTTTTTTTTCCTTCTTCTTCAATATGTTATCACGGAGTCGTTACCACAATTTCTGATTGGCCCAGGCTTGGCCAGCAGCACATCTGTCTTGGAGCCTCTTGGGACTGGCTCTGCTGGATGTGGAGGAAGCTTCCAGCAGCTTCTCATAGAAGACACCCCTGCAGACCCCCTCACTACCAGCACCTGGCCATGCAAACCCAATACAGAGGGGCTGCCTACCCTGGCAGTGCTCTGTCCAGTTGGTAGGACAAAGCACAAAGACTGTCATAATCAGAGGATGAATATCCACAAATCAAAGAAGAGATGAGCTCTAGTGATGTTTGAGAGTCATATTATAACTTTTCTAATTATTTGGATTATAACTAGTATCTATGGCCATTTCTGAGTGCTCTTATCAATAAGTTTAAAACACACGCTGATATACATCTGGGATGGTTTAAAACTGAAAATGAAGACAGAGAACATCAAGAAATCCTTGGAAAGGCATGAGACAGCCTCTTGCAAACTCAGACTTTTCTATGGAGGAAGAATGTAGATGTATTTGCATGGCACTGGTCTTTGCCAGACTCTTCTTGGGATAATGATTCAAAGCCCTTGGCTATTTTCAGGGAAAAGGAAAACAGGGATATTTTCTACAAAAACACATTCCTTGCTCTGTACCCAGACATGATGCAGGATCCAAGGTGGACGAGCATGAGTCATGTGCTCCACATGCCTTATGGCACTTTGTAAGTAGGCAGTGAAGCACTGGCTCATGAGTCATCAGCTTCAAGTGAGTGGGCAGTCAAATCCTGCACAAGCTGATTTTTCAGAACCATTTCTAATAGGCAAATATAGCATGGGCAAATTATTTTGGATTTGTTTGTGCTTCCTCAGCTTCAGTTTTGGCCAAGGCCCCATGTTATTAGACCTGATATATCCTACATGTTTTATTTTCTCCCATTCCAGCTTCGACATGCTTGTCCAGAGAAGATTCATCATCTGCTTCTCTGTAAGCAGTTTCCATTTTCCTTAGATTTACAACACACGCAAGAAAGTGAATGGAAATAGCAAACAAGATAAATAAACTGTACTATTTCTTCTGCTATTAGGGCTGCTTTGGCACCAAACTATGGTTCTGTTGAGTCTTAAACTCAAAATACATATTTTTCCTTTCACTAGTTCTCCTTTTAGTGTCCTTAGATGATATAAAATGAATGTAATCCTGCTATATCAAAACTTCACCTAAAACTTCATACAGCCACAGAAATCCTGGCACTTTTTGAGATAGAGCTGCTGCTGCAGCAAAAATATCCTCAACTGAGTTTCACAGGTGCCATGCCCTACTTGTACTCATTATTCCCATGACCATACGTGGGTCAGACACTCCCTCCACCTTTATAAAAACTGCAGAAAGATGGCACTTTGCCCCCTTCCATTCTTCTCTGGACCCTTGGTATGTGGCAATTTTCCAGATCATAAGAGAAAGACAGCCAGCTCAAACTGGACTGGATAAGACCACTCAGCACTGCTCCTTGGACTGGCATCTCCCAGAAAACCAGCCTTGCTCTGCTGCCAGCTGCCACTGCTGGGGCAATCTCAAGGAGCAACATGTGCACCACAATGCCTGGTGGAACTGTTCCGCTGGCTCACATGGCTGTCGTGTTTGAAAGCTGCTAGCAACAAGCATTTTTTATTTTTTTAAAGCTTTTTCTTAATATAAAACCCAGTATCTGGTGCAACTTTCCCTCAAACCCCACCTTCCCCAAACCCAAACTAAACACGAAGACCACCAGCAAAAGCAGACTCCTTGCAAAGCGTAGCAATCCAGACTCTGGGCACTGGATGTGGAGTTGCCCTTAGCCCCCTTTCCTTGGCTGCTGTTCGACTGCACACCCGCTGTGCCAGCATACAGGAGGCGGCCTCTTCCAGTGTCCTCCAAGGACACCTGATGGAGCAGGATCAGACTTCAGATATATAACACAGGCTGTCCCTTCCCGGCTTTTGAGGGCCTCACGTACTGCCCGAACAGTAGTTTCTTGGACAACCTCTTTGTTTCCCCCGAACTGAAGAGCAGTTGCATGCACGGCTGCTCCCCCGCTCCCTCCTGCTTTCTGTATCGCATTTCAGCCAGGGCGGGGATGGGGGGGTCCGGGCAAGCGGGATCCCCACGGACGGGATTCTCTGCGGGAAAACGCGCTTCCCAAGGTGGGAGATGCGAGGAAGCGGCCGCACCGCAGCGCGGCGGAGCAGGGCAGGGCAAGGCAGGCTGCCCTCCGAGGGTGGCCCCCCGAGCCCCCTCTGCCCCGGGCGGCCGCACAGGGGGTCCCGGGGCGCTCGGCGGCGGACAAAGGCGCAGCGCCGGCGGGACAGAGCCGGGGGCTGGACGGCGGCGCGGCGGGGCCGGAGCGCTACGCCCCGGCGGCCGGAAGACAG